>JARLTB010000113.1:23902500-24157500 GCA_030141615.1 Unio pictorum | reverse complement strand
GATAAAAAAAACAATCTTCACTGGAACAGACGTACAAAAACGATCAACGTGAATGCAACATTAATAGCGTTATCCATGTTGTATGCACAATTTAACAAAAAAAGTGAACACATCTACTCATAATGAAACATTTATCTCACTTGTCGTGAGAATTCTGCTGGCTCAAATGATAGGAAGGTATCGAAGTTAACGAAAAGGTACATTGTGCGACTTTTATTTTAAATTTCAGAATATTTACTATTTTAGGAATGGTTTAATGATGTGTTATACGCACATTATTCACCGTTTAATCCTTTCTATTGTACCTGACCCAAAGTAGTTTCGGTGATTTATATTTTCATATATGTCGTTCATAAAAATAATCGTTAAATTAATAACTGTACCTAACTCAGATACAAAGAAAAATATTCATTAAATGTTCTTGCCTTGGGTAGTCTGATGTGATAGCATAATTGCGATATACGTTTATACATTTTCAGGGCGCTATGCACAATCTAACAAAAACAGGTTATCACATCTCATAATGAAACGTTTATCTTACTTGTCGTTATCTGCAATATTTTGTTTTCACCTCTCAAGTCATCTTCATTTAATTGTCCTAGAATATTTGTATTATTTTCATATCTTCGAATTTTAAATATTTGCATGGTCCACATATCACTTAGGTCTGAGAAAAATAATTCAATCGTCTCTCAGCCACCACTCTAGAGGTAAAAATGGAAACGAAGTCGACGTGTCCTCTTATTATCGAGAAATATAGGAGGAAATGATAATTTTACAAATGTGTAACAAGAACGAATTCTGCTGGCTCAAACGATAGTCAGGTATCGGAGTTAACGGAAAGGTACATTGTGCGACTTTTATTTTACATTTCAGGATATTTACTATTTTAGAAATGTTTTGATGATGTGATATATGCACGTTATTCACTTTTGAATCCCTTTTTAAATGTTTCTGACTCAAAGTCGTTTTGGTGATTTATATTTTTATATATGTCGTTCATAAAAAAATAATCGTTAAATCCCTAACTGTACCTAACTGAGATAAAAAGAAAAATATTCATTATATGTTCTTGCCTTGGGTAGTCTGATGTGATAGCATAATTGCGATATACGTTTATACATTTTCAGGGTGTTCTGTCCGTCTACCATTATGCGAGGGATAACGTAATCAATGGAAATTCACATGACACCGGAAATATTACTGAACACAGTTTATATGATGATGCCAGTCCTATAGAAACCTGTCGTGTTGTGGTAGCCGACATTCATGTAACATTTGAGAACTATATAACGCCCGTACATGACCCTGTCATTCCTATTGAAATGTGTGATAATGGAGAAATAGACGTGCCGGGAACAGATCGAACTGATGTAACTGCAAGCGGTGAACTTGCCCATTCTATTATTGACAGTAATGTGCATGACACGGATCATACGTATATAACCCCAATTATATGATGATCATAACAAAAAGTATTCTATGATTGCAACATGCATACCAATTATTTTAATCACAAAGTTTAAGTGATTCTTTTTGTAGAAAGTGGAGAACAAAGTACTGTTTAAGAGACGTTAAAGTAAATAACAAGGCTTCAAACATCCAGAATCTGAAGAATAGAAGCTGAATAAGATATGAACAATGAAGTACCATAGCAAGCACAATATATTCGACTACATGCTTTATTCACTTTCAGTATTGTTTATAGGCATATTTTATATTCAATGACTGCCCATCTTAGCGGTGAATGTGCCTATTATGACGGGCATACATAGTTCAGTTGTGTGTTTTTTAAAATCATTTTTAGGAATGAGATATCTTGTAAAACTAACATTAAACAGTAGGAACTAATATATCTGATCATATGAACTATTTTTACTTATGCATGTCGCTATGTGGCAAATGATCTATAAGTAATGAAAGTTCAAATCTTCCAGTCACCCAATCTTTCAGAGCGTAGATATTACATGTAGGTCCCGCCTTATGTAATTCTCCTATACTTAGAGGAAAGGTATTTAGATTACTACTTCATTCGTAAAATACCTTTGCTGGTTTAATTAGCTATGTACAAACATGTTTGCGAAAATGATTTTTACAAGATGCTACACATCTCCATTTTTGTTATTATTTGAGCAGCAGAGAGGGTGAATCTGACAACATTTTAGAGGCGTCCATTTGTCAAACCAAGGCCTCTTCCAAAACCAAAAAAAACAAAAAAACAAATAGTGTAAAAACACAGAACTAAGGCATCGGACCAACCGAGACGAATTAAATCATATCATATAACAGTAATTGTTGGAGAATCATCAACAACTAGATTAGCTCGAGAAGAACTAGCAGTATTAAGAAATTTATACCCGTCCCTGATTATGTTAGTCAAAAATTACAACAGCGACAATAATCTGAAGTTAATTTCATAAAGGGCACGTAACAATTGTTTAAATATATTACAGCAACTACTAAAAAGGTTATATTGGAACAAAAGGGTCTTCTTCCAGTATTAGAACAAACTGCTAAACAAACTGCAAAAATAGATGCAGCACAACATCCTCCTGAAATCACTGGCGTGAAAGAAAATCTTACACCTAAACGTAAAATAAGAAAGAAAAATATTAATCCGATTAAAACTTCCGCGAAGAATCTATTGAGAACATTAATAATTTTAACCGTAAATAATGATAATTTCATTAAATGGGTATATCGTATATATTGCTACAAAAACAAATTAGACATGATCATCATATGTTTGATACACTTGTTGATAAAACCCACATCTTTAATAGAGAATACAGATCACAGCTTCAACAACCACTACCTCCAAATTCGGCACCTGAGCAAGACTCTTATCAACTTTCTCAACCTCAGCAACAAATAGAACAACAACAATCTTTCTCACGACAAAAATAATTGTTGTCAGAATTTGAAAAAGCTAGCGAACAGCTTAAAAAAGGTGGAGAAACGCCCTTGAGACTTTTTTAAAAAGGTGGATGGAATTTCTCTGGGTGGAACTAGTGGATGTGGTCTTGTTGCCTGTCTTAATAATATTTTCTCCGACATAGCACAATTCGAAGTTCTTATATCAGGTAAACGAACTGGAAATAAAAAATGAAGGTGATGATATATTTCAACGATTATTTCAAGGTGGTATCATGGATATCGGCGTATATCGAGAATTTATAGATGAACTCGTTGATGGTTATCACAGTGAATAATTATCACCAAGATTGGATATAGCGATAATTAATAAGTTGATCATAAATTATCAACATTATAAACCAACCGTGGTCAGGGTAGTAAACACGAGTTTGCCCGTTTATAGAAAGATTTACGGAGATGGTCTTGTTGATATTATTCGTGGATGATTTAAAAGGATGGCTCCTAAAATAGCACCAATCATACAACAATTATCGATGACAGCTATTAATGTTATCGGTGAAAAATCTCCTGGTGCTATTAGTAGCATCGCCAGTAAAGCGTTTTCCACAGCCAAAGAAAGAATAACACGATTAAAATGATGATAAAGACGCAACCTGGCGAGATGCAGGTGTTGCTGCTGATGCTTTTAAAATAAATATACAAAGCTCTTATTGTGAATGCCAGTAATGACTACATCGATCCCCGCGGAGGGAAAATTACGGTCATTTATGAATACAGGTGGTAAATCATTGCTATCATGGCTAACAACAACGACAGCTATTATGGAGTGTAGTATTAACGGTATTAACGGTATCTTTACTTGGCACATGGTGTAAAAACTGGGTGGTTTTGCGCCTCGCCATGTATTTGTTGCGCTACAGGATAAAACACGATTAAATTCACAAACACACAGTCATGTGATATTTGACAAACTGTGTGTTTCAGAAGACTTATTAAGAATAAACGGTCAAAAGAACCATCCGAGGATATTTTACTTAAACTACGACCAAAACCAAATAGCACGTGCATATCATCGTTTGCTGACATTATGGGGCGTAATCTGAATGTAGATACTGGCCTACAAATATCACAATTAGAGTTTGGAAACCTATATCCGATTCATTACTTTTCGCTGGAACATCTTGATTTAAGCAGAGTGGTTTTGACATTCACCTCCAAACTCGTGTAACACAACTTCCTGTTCTCGCGGAAGGTCTGTCGATCGTTTACGGTAATTACAATGCAATGGGTAATTGATGCACCAGTATAAAATATGTAACTCAAATAGATTACTCGTATTATTATAAATGTCATATAGTCACGTTAGTGTTACTCTGACACCTGGTCACATTAAAAATTTGCAATGGGATTCAGCTAAAAGATGTGGAACTACAATAACGTTATAACATGATCAAATAACTGTTGGTCAAAATAAACTGTCAGATTAAACATTTAAATGATGCAAAAACAGATTTTAAAAAAGATGTTCAGGTTACAATCTCTGCGGAAGCGATCAAAGTTACAATTAAGTCAGGCGGTATATTTCCTTCTTTCGCGGCTATACCAGCATTGCGGCGTTAGGAGCAGTTGGAACAGCGGCGAGCATGGCACTAAAGAAGGCAACATGACGAGGATATAAAAAAGAGAAGGGGTTTAAGGTTACCAGGGTTCCGTATTCATGGTACAGCGGAAGCGGCCTTAGGTTGCCAGGGACGGTTTACTAACACCGCTGTCAAATTTTGATTTAATCAATGCTGCTAAAAAACTTAAGAATGAAATACTTCAGAGGATTTTTATGCGAGACCAGTTACCTTTCACACCAAACAACATTGAAACTGGTATCATTAATCTCGATAACAGAACTGGACTTCGACCTCACTGGGTTGCATACGCAATTGATCCGCGTGGAATCGTTTATTTTGATTCATATCGGTTAGCACCACCAAAGGAATTTATGTACTTTATACACCGACTAAAAATTCCAACCTGGTACTAGACTCTACCAACACAGACAATAACGGACACACCAATATGAACCCAGCAAAGTAATTAATGTACTTGATGCTATATCAGCATCGACTAAACCACCCCATAAAACAGTACACGAATAAACGAGTAATCACTTTTTAGAGAGATCGTAAAATATAATGATTATTATTTACGGGCGATCTCACTCGAGCCTAAAAAATACCACCGGCGAAATTTCGTCAACCAAGGATGTACAAAATTTGTTATCGAGGATGAAATATCCGAACTGTTAAATCTTGCAAATGTGGATCCAAACGAAATAGTCGTATTTCAAGATAGTTAAGGAAAATTAAAAACGAATAATGTTTCCTTAAATAATATTATAGTTAAAACTAATGACGCAACCGAAAACTCTATGGAGGTGTTTGATTCCACTGGTAATATCAAACCATCTGTTTTTTTTTCCAACTGTGCTAGATAATATCACCGTGACTCAAGTACAAAAATTTGGTGATACAATGACAGGCATCCACGACATGAACTCGAATAAAATAACGGCATTTGGTAATCCAACATCGGAAACCGACGAGGCGACAAAACAACTTCGTAGACCTCGTTAACGGTAATATATCAACGTTTCGAGCTGAATATAATACATTCAACTGTAAACTAACAACGCTGCGAGACGAATATAATATAACCGAAGTAATCTATTAACGCTGCGGCCTGATTATGAAGTTTAGAAAAATGTATGATACAATGGATAATCTCTTTGGAAAACCGCCAACGGCCCCCATGAACCTAAACTATCTGATATTCAAACAGCCATCGACTAGATTAAACAAACGCAGGATAATATCGTTGGTGATTTTGCTGCTATCGCTACCCGGCTTGATAATGTTAAGATACCGCATAAACAAAATATCAATACCGTGTCTTCGATACAACATGGAGAATTCTTCTGGACACCTCAAAATAACATTATTGATGTTACCGGGCATGTCTTGGGTATCTATAGATTAACTTTAATTTCACTGTTACAATTTAATATGTCGTCGGATTTATCAACCAGTGTAAATAGTTTAGGTGACTTTATACGCAAAGGAACCACTTAAAGGTTTAGAATAAAACCCATCAATGGTAATTTAACAGATACGACAATCAGATACTACGTATACTTTGTAATTGATTTAAGTAATATAATGAACGTCCAACAATACCGATACGATTGAAAAAACTCGTTGACGTGTATCAGGTAAAGGTTTAAAAAAATACCGAAGGCGTATTAACAGCGTTAATATAATCGTGTATTCGTCTTTCACTGTTATTGCAGGAACGGGTATATTGTTATCAGCGGTAACATCATTGGCACCTGTAGTTGTCACAGTTTGTGTTTCAGCGGCAACAACTTTTACAGGAGTTGCTAATATCATTGCAAAAAAAAAAATCCACGTGAAGTCAGAATAAACTACATGATTATATAATTAAATTACATATCGCACGGCTGCATATTCCCAATTATCTTCGTTCATATCAAACGTCGACAATACAATGATATCCGATAACGAATTCACTGTGATGATTAACGTCTATGATACAGCGATATCAAAATTAGAAAAACATAATATTAATATTGACGACAGAATTACAGCAACTGATAGCCGCGAATACAGCTCCGTCAAAGACAACCATGATCTCAATAACCTCAACTAACTCTGAATTCAGCGTGAACTTTCCAATAGAGATTCCAGTAAAGTAAATCGCGCCTGGAAACTTACGAGTATATTACAGCTGGCCAAATATCCGGGCAGAACCATTTGGTGGGCTGCAGCCGAATAACTCTCTGGTGTTTGCAAATAAAAATCGCGACGACGGAACCCCTGACTGGAACGTTGTTTCTATACCAAGATCAATAACAAACTTCAACGTAGAACAAAATCCATTACCGGAAAAGAATCAAAAATATCTATACTAGTCCGAGAAACAACATTATCAGCCGCCATCGAGATGAACTCACCTGGTTTTGTCATAGATATTTATCAGTCATCGCTCAGAACAGTGCCAGGATGGCCTGAAATTCCACCACTTGTTTATCAAAGACCGCGAGAACCAAACATGAGCGATTTTACCACAAATGTGGACGAATTTATAACACAACCAGAGTACAGAAAAACGATTTGGGAAAAGGAATTATTCATTATTCTTGATGACGAAAAAATATCTAAGCATATTAATAATATATTTATGGATAATACTGAAAGGCCATATCCTAAAATGATTGTAAAAAAGGAGTATATGAATAGTTGTAGAGAAATAATAACTCCCGAACATTTGGTAGATAACAAAATTTACTTGTTAGTGCTACACCTTATTATTCTGATGACTTAAAACAACAAATTGTCGAAACAATTCAGCATTTTAATTACAAAATAGACGATGCTAAGCATATTAATCTACGAATTAGAGATCGAGTAATACATTTTATAGATAGCAGCTTGAATAATCATAAAGATATATGCTATTCAGATATGGTATTTTTTATCATTTTAAAATAACCGAACAACAGTTACCGACATTTGTAATACCTGAACTTGCAACCGAACAACTACAAAAATCACTCAGCGATCTTATCAATGCAAACCTACCTAAAATACTCGTTGCATAGATACAAAAAACCTCGAGGGGTCATATATCCTCGGTGATTGCAGTAAATCTCGTATGTGATGTTATTGACGGAAGCTACCTAATAAATCTCGAAAAATCAAATCAGCCCCAGCAGGGATACATTTTATATTCATTTACTCCTCTGGCTCCACCTGGATGTTTAATTGTTTAAGAACCAGTGACTCCCCTCTATATGCAATGTCATAATAATTTCTTAAAGAGAATACATTTTAAACTCACTGGCCTATCTAGTAATCTGATTGACCTTGACTGGGAGATTTTACAAATAAGTCTCTCTGTAAAATCTTAAATGTTAATATCAAGGTGCCAAAATTTTGTTTTATTTATAATATTTTTCAGTCGCATAATTGTTGTTATTAAAAATGAAATTAATACCCGTTCAAAATGAACAAATCGGCCAACTGTGATACACTCGTAATTTTGCTAACGTTATCTTCTTCACGGGAATCGGAGTAGGGAAATTCACGCTGAATTCAGGATTCATTGAGGTTATTGATATCATTCTTGTTTTCAACGGTGTGGTATTTTCCGCTATTCGTTGAAGTAGTTCTTGCGGTGTTGTCATTGTTATTATACTCATGTTGTTTTTCTAATTTTGACATCACGGAATCATAAACACGTACCATCGCTGAGAACTCATTATCTGACATTAATGTATCATCGAGTGACGACGATATCATCGAGGATAATTGCAAGTATGCGGTTGACACAATGTGGAATTTAACTACGTAGTCTGGTAGTTTACGCTGGCTGCATGATGATATTTTGTTGTTATTATTGAAATAATTACCGCGATTGTTGTTGCCGATGCTATACAAATTGGAACAGCTATCGGAGCAATCATTGTCACCGAGGAGAGTATAATACCAGCTCCGGTGATTACACCATTCACTGAGTACTCGGTAGTATCAACTGCGGTAATTCTTCGTCGGTATTTTTTTTATTTTTACTTGATACTCCTCAGTGAGGGTTTTGAGCTTAGTTTGAAATTCACTGAATTGGTCATAGCGGTATTGAGATACAGAAGGTATCGTCGGTGATGAAATCATTAGAGATGACATTTTATTTATTACAACAGAATTCAGTTTAGTTATTTACTTAAATCCGCTACGAATTCCACATACCATGCTACTGAAACCCTAGCCAAATTATTATCAGTGGATGCTATTGTGTATCGTTCAGTTGTATCCTTGTCGTTGATCGTTGATATTATATTGTTGACCCCAGATGAACTCATTGATGAAATATTAAATTGAGTCGGTGTCACTAGTGTTAGTCGATAAATTCCCTTGACGGGGATATTTAAAATATTATTTAGTGGTGTCCACACAAATGATCCGTGTTGGATCGCGTACACCTTATTTATGATATTTTTTTGTTCGTGAGGAATTTTTGTTTTTTCGATGATTGCTATCATCCTCGGAAAATCATCTTTGATTGCTTCAATGAAGTTCTTCATATCTTCGATGGATTTTTTAATATCAGGGAGTTTTATGTCAATTTTATCCATCATGGTTGTAAACAAAATTATCAATGATATTTTTACGAAATGATGTAAACTTTTCAACGTGATCTACATATCTGGATTGAAGTGTTGCTAGTTCCAACATAGACGTTTTTATCTCTGTGAGCTTCGGTGTGGTCACTGGAGGATTACCAAAAAATCTAACAGTGATTTCAATGAATTCGCCGAGGATATATACTTGTTATAGAGTGTTAATATTTTATCTGTGATTGTTGGCATGAGGACACCCGGTTTGAGTTTACCCTGATTGGAAAACAACGCGATAGTATTTTCTACTGCGTTGAGTTGTTTAACTAAAATATCATCCAGAGAAACATTACTCGTTTTCAATTTACCCTGACGATCTTGAAATACAACTATTTCATTGGGATCAACACTTGTTAAGTTCAACATCTCAGCTATTTCATCTTCGATTATTTTTTTATATCACCGGTTGCAGATATTTCCGTGGTGGTTTTTTTCAACATTGATAAAGATCTCCTTCAAATATCAACCATTGTTATTGTAAAAATCTTTGATTTTCTAATTACTTTCTCTCTCTAAAATCTTCGTTGACGACTTCGTCGTTGCCAGCGACTACTAGTATATTCATTAACGACTTGATGAAGTGGTTTTATCGATGATGAAATAGCGCCAAGGACATTCAATACTTCTATGCCGCATATTGGTGGGTCATTCATTTTCTGTGTTGGTAGCGTTGAGTACCAAGTCTTCATTTTATGAAAGATGTTTAATTGTTGTATATAACTCATAAATTCTTTAGGTGGCGCTAATCTATATGAATCAAAATAAACGATTACACGCGGATCAATCACGTATGCAGCCCAGTGGGTTCCATGTCCAGTGCTGTTATCAAGATTAATGATACCGGTTTCAACGTTTTTTGGTTGTGCCGGCAACTGATCTCTCATAAAGACACCTCTAAAGTTTTTAATCGTTAGCTTTTTAGCAGCATCGAGTAAATCAAAATTTGACATGGGAATCAAAGATTCCTCAACCGAAGGTTCACGAGTTAATAAACTGTTCCTGGTATTCTTAGGCCGCTTCCTTTGTACCATGAATACGGAGTTCCTGGTAGTCTTAGACCCTTCCCCTTTTTTATGTCCTTTCCCGGTAGCTTTCTTTAGTACTGCTGGTGCCGCTGCCGCAATCAACGCTGGTAACGCAGCTAACAACGGGAATATACCGCCTGATTTTATCATGGTTTTGATCGCAGCTGTAGAGAGAGAGAGAGATATGAACACTTTTTTTATCTTTAAAAGCATCATTGAAGTGTTTTATCTGACGAGCTGTCAGTGACAATTTATTCTGAGCACCAGACATCTGATTATGTTTCAGCGTTATCGTGGTTCCACATTTTTTTAGCCGATTCTGATTGCAATTTTTTAATCTGACCGGGAGTCAATGTAACACTAATATGACTGTATGACATTTTATTAATAATAGATTGATCTAATTGTTACACTACATGTTTGAAAATATTACATACTTTCCACTGGCGCATCAATTACTCTCATTCGTCCACCAACACCTTCGAGTAGCATCGATTTATCACTGAGAATAACAGCAATCGCTATGTATTCGGGGATAACACCACGAAGCACAGTAGCTCTAAAATGTATATCAACGACGGACTGTCTTGTTAAATCAAGATGTTCAATCGAAAAGTAATAGATCGAATGAAGTTCCTTAAAATCATGTTGTGATATTTGTAGTCCGGTATCAACGTTTTGATCGCGTCCCATATATGACAACAGACGATGATAAACTCGTGCAATATGGTTTTGACCGTAATTAACTTGTATATCTTCGGATGGTTCCTGCTGGCCATTTATTCTCAGCGAGACGTCAGTAACACCTAATTTATCAAATATCATTTATCAAATATCATATGGCTGTGTAATTGTGAACCAACTCTAGCCATATCCTATAGCGCAATAAATATATGACGCGGAGCTGAAACACCTTGTTGTGATGCCAGGTTCCATGTAAATATACCGTTAACAGTTGATTGCCTAATATCTGTTGTTGTTGTTAGCCAACTTAGCAATGATTTTCCTCCTGTATCCATAAATGATAGTAATCGTTCTTCTGCGCCAAGTGCTGGAGTCTTTACTGGCATCCAGAATGATAGTTTTGTTAAAGTGACTTTACCCGGGTCATTTTCCGGATGTACTGAAATCCTCCAAATTGCGTCATTATCATTACCCTTTCGCACGAGTACTACTGTATGCTTCTCTCCATAGATAACCTTTCGGACATTTCTGCAGAATCCAAATATATGATGTAGTGGAATCGCGCATGAAAATTGTCGATTTCGTCCTTCCAACATTGACATACGTGTTGCAGCTCCTAGGTTAAAATTATCATTAGTATTTATAATCATATCCTCAACATTAGCATCAGCGTCATTAGCATTATTTCTAGGTCTTCTTACAATAAATGGAATTTTTCTAGTAGTATTTTTAGCATCCTTTGCAAACATCATAGAAGGGCCTGCCGATCTTGTATAATTGTCGGAATATCTTGCTAGCCCTACTATTGTTGTGGCAACATCAACATCACGTTCTATAGACTCGATGTCTCTTCCATCAATCATATATCTTGCGCTCTCAAATAGCGCCATGATACCATTATTGACAAAACCGACTTGGGTACCATCTGCGTATGGTGTATTAGCTACAACATTTGTTAAAAGTTCTCTTTCCACTTCAATAAATGCTTCAGCGGGTAGAAAGTATTTACTGGTATCATTAACTTGAAGTTCGATTCTTGATCGAAGATCTGGTTGTATTGCATGATAAGAAAAAAAAATGATAATCGCGTACAGAATCATCTTTGCGTACTGGGGCTTCCGTATCAAACGCTGGATCAAGTGTCCGTTTGAACATTTTATTATATATTCCTCGATCTAAATCATGATTTTTATCGTCGTCGTCTTGGTTTTAAGCCCCTTCCCGCTATCATGTGTGCAATATTATTTCTCTGTGCCTCATATACATCCGAAGTCGCCAACGATGCTAATGTTTGATCTACTGCGTTATTTATTATTTTACTAATATTTGTAGGCATCACTTGGTTACTTTCTTCGTCGAACTAGCGACATTAGTTTATCCTTTGCAGCGGAAAATGCTTTCGAGGCAACATCACCAACAGCACTAATACCCTTATCACGAATAACATTAATGGCTTTCATTGATAATTGTTTTGCGATTGGTGCTATTTTTGGAGCGATTCTTGCAAATAACCCTGCAATGGTATTGCCGAGACCATCACCATAGTACGCTCAATAAACAGGCAATCGTGAATTAACTACATAGACGCTGGTTGGTTTTTCATGGTTGTAGTGAATGATCATCTTATTATAAAAACACTAGTGTTTTCTAATTGAATATTTATCTATTGCGGTGATGAAAAATCCTTTGGATTTTCAGTCGCTGTGATAACCGTGAAAATCCCTTTGATGTTAAACTAGATCATCAATAAACTCTCGATATGTTTCAATATTCATAATGCCGCCTTGAAATAATCGCATACAAATATCAACTGCTTCATTAATTATTTCCGGTGAGTTATTTCCAGCTCGTTTTCCTCCTATGAGAACCTCTAATCGTGCTATATCACTGAGAATATTACCTGGACAACGAACAAGACCACTACCTGAAACTCTGTTTTGGGTTCCACTTGAATATCCATATCCTGTTGTACTAGTTGCACCTTTTTTAGAATCAGCTTCTGACATTTGCTGGGGTGGTTGGGATACAAAAGGCGCAACTGGTATCAGTGGGGTTTTTATTTTAGATATCATCCTTTCAAGTTTCTCAAATTCTTTATCATTGTGTGGTAGTTGAGATTTACCGATTTTAGCCAAATATAGTTTTTTTTCTCCAAGTCTCCATATTAGTCATAGCGTCTTCATATCCTTCATTCATATATTGTTCTCTTTGACCCTTTGGAAATGTATCAACGATAAATTGAGCAAACGTTTTTTCAAACTTAAAATTTTTGTTAATTTCATTTATCAAATCACTTTTAATTATCTTTTTAGGGGCAAGATTTCTTCATTCTTTTTTATCCTTTTGTTCTTCTTTTCTTATAATAGCGCCCTCTTCTTCCTCTTCTTTTCTTGCAATAACACCCTCTTCTTGTTCTTCTTTTCTTGCAATAGCACCCTCTTCTTGTTCTTCAATAATATCACCTAGTTGTTCAATTTCTTCTTGTTCAAGTCGTTCTTGTTGTTCTTGTTGTCATGTAGCAGCTGATTTTTTCAAGTACAGGAAGAAGAGGTGTTTTTTTCCTTTTTACTTCCTCGGGGATATCTCCGTATATTGCTCGCTCAGTGGCTGATATTACCCATTTAGTTGCCGTGGTTATTGGTTTAAATAATTCTTCGGTCCCTGTTGTAAAAGCAGTCTGTAAACTCTGTCTCGCTTGCAATTCATGCTTGCAATTTCTCTCTAACAGAATCGCGGATTGGAATGAATTTCTTAATTTTTCACGTGCTAATCTAGTCGTTAGTGCTTCATTTACCATTATATAGAATGACAGATTGTCTTGTTGAAAGTACGATAGAAAACGTTAGCGTTCACGGTGAAGAACACGCATACCTGTTAGATGAGTAAGAGTTGTACCTGTCCATTGTATTGTACATGTCACTGGTGACCTTGTCACCATGGTTAGAACTTATTATGTTGGGGCTATCAAAGGAGAATTTTCAGTTTGGCGGATAATATCTCTTATTGTTTTAACCCTCAAATTAAATGTGCGTTTGATTTCATATTGCTGCCGCAAAATATTTTCTGATTTTTTCGACAACAGTAAATAACTAGACAAACTTATTGATGTTGTTACAGAATGCAAGGGAGTTGCGAATAGCATTCTGGATTTTCTTTATAACAGCGTATTGTTTTGGTAACATATATTTATTATTCATAGCGCTGTATTCAATATCTTAAAAATCTGAAAGAATCTGATCACAATTTAATTTACCTGATAATTGAATCCCTTGACTTTTCAAATTTGAAATCTCAGTTATGATCTCATTAATATTTTCAGAATTCATATATGATAAAATATATATCTCTAATACAAAAACAAAAAGAAAACAAATATGTATTACATAATTCTTGCGATGGTCAATGAAAAATGATGAGGAAAGTGCATAAAATTATTATTATTAGGGAAATCGGAAGTTTCCTTTTTCTTGATAGAACTGTTTGCGTATCAATCCGAATTTAAAAATCGAAGATTTTCAATATCGAGCGAACCATATACAAACAACTAATAATTCCTTGCGGTGGTCAATTATAACCCATAATTCTTATTTAAACGAATTGAATTCTGTTTTCAAAACGCTTCAAAAAAGAAGATAGATATACCCTTTCTGCAACATATCGTACTGACGGTATACTAATATCAAAATATCTACCATCTTCATTTATTTATTTAAATACCTTCTCCTCGTTAGTTATTATATTAAATGATGTTATACGCCTGGCATTTTTCGAGTGTTTTCCAGTACCTCCTCGATTGGTGTTTTCACTTTGTGTTATAGCTCGTACATTCGATAAAGAATTGATCCTAGGATTGGGATCAATATGATCGATTACAAACCCATCTTCGATCAATCCATGGAATCACTCGTATGCGATTCTGTGATTAAGATACATTTTTCCTGAAGCTCTAAACTTCAAAAATCCCATACCATTGTTAGAACCAACTGGGTTCTTCAGCCTGCGGTGTCTGATAATACCGTCATGAGACGCTTCATAATCGCTGATCACGGGATGTGGCTAAAATTCTTGGTCCATTTATATACTAATACTATTTGTCTAATTGATTGTTTGGTTTAATTATTACATTATTTGGAAATTTTCCAATGTAGTCTTGTGGTGTTCATATGATTTTGTCAGAGTCATTGATGGAATTCTTAATTCGTTTATCATTATAACGCTTCAACTCTCTATATCGCTTACCACCGCAACTGAGACACAACTGCGAGTTTCCTCTCACACCTACCTTCCACGACGAACGCTTTGTAAATGATATCCGCAGAATTCATTTCTGCATGATTTGTTACATGCGGTTACTGAATCCTATCATAAGCCATTTGCAATGGTTCATTATATCATAAATTCTTTATTTAAATACTTGTTTTAATTATAATATGGAGGAGTTCGAGAGATTATCGAAAATTAAGCCTTGGAAAAGCGTTAAATTTAATATCGATAGAGTCTCCGTTGATGTACCAAAGGGTCTAATAAGTGATAGAAGCATGATAGTTAGAATCCGCTAGAATCTGCGGTTGTTTTAATGAAATTAATGAATTCAAGCGCGTTGGTCGAAATTTCGAATTGATGGTAGTGTTGATGCTACCATGAACGACGAAAGAGCAGCAGTGATAATCTCACATCTTGACAAGAAAAAGTATTTCTTTAGAGTGAAATTCATTATCCGCTCAGAAATGGGAAATTGGATTATTCGAGACAAATTTGAACCAATCTTGAAAGATAAAAGAACTATCACTTTGAGTCATGATTCCAAACCAGGAATTCTGACTGGGATTCACAAACCATACTATGAAAGATCCTATCCTGTAACAGCGGTTGTTTATGAGATATATTCGTTAAATGATAAACCGAATATTGAAAAATTAAAACCAATGAAACTGTCAAGGATAAATTGTCTAGCAGAACGAATAATAGAACACTTGACAGATTATTGCGTGGAAACAACTTGACTGATCTAAGAAGTAAAAAAACAAACGAATGGGAAATAACAGTTAGGGAGAACGGAGCAACGATTAAAGATATAACCAAAATTAAAAACATCATTAGGATTCCCAATATCAGTAACGACGATAACTGGTGAAGTATTATATGAACCAAACTATATGTTGAAAGGAGCTCCAATCAAAATTATTGACCATAACGATCACGCGTGGACACCTGCAGTAACAATATTTCCGCGGGATAGAACCGTAAAATATTACACGGGAAATTATTTTGATTTATTTCTCAGTCAAGTAAAAACGATCCTGTGTCAGTGTAGTTACTTTAATTTTGAAGACGAAGAGGGTAAATTCGATCAATTTGTAAGACCAAACGGAGAATTATACATACTAAAGTCCTCCACAATGAAATGAAAAAAAGTAGCTAGTGGTTTTTCAACAGAAGACAACGAACAATTATTAACAAACTGTTTTACAATTCCGTCGGTTGCAGCTCATTTTGCGAGAAAGAAGAATATGTGGAAACCAAAAAGAGCTGAATTTCTATCAGATATCAAATCAAGCTGCGTTGAATATAATCATGGTTGATTATGGAATACAAAATATGACCGCGAAAGTATTATTTCAGTTGATATGGTTGCGTGTTATCCTGGGAGTTTTCTTGGGTATGGAGAGTGTTCTGAGTATTTCAAACGATTTGGACATCCCACACATGAAATGACTCGTGTTGCGATTAATGAACCACTACCTGATTTTGATTTAACTGGATTCGCTCGTGTGATATCATTTGAATTGGCTACAGGACTTCATCCGTGCTGTTATGTTTGGATTGGTAGACACATCTCTAAAAAACACTGGATGCCAATAGTGTTATTACGGTATATGATTGATTCTAAAATGCTGATATCGCTGATTGTCAGTGAAGCACTTATATCATATCGAGCGCTGACTGAAGTATGGTTACCACAGCCTGATAGTCTTGATAGCATAATTAGCGATTACAAAAAACAATTCCCCGATCTCGACGAAGAATATATCGTGAAATGGTCCAAACAGATATTTGAAGTTAGAAATAGACAAGCAAAAGATCTTGGTAGACGAATAATTGGTAAATTCACTCAGGGTGGAAAAGAATATGACAATAACAGATATTCTTCACGGTTGATTATAGATGATGCTGAATAAGATTTTATAATCGCAGATGTAACATCTAGGGGTATATACGTCGATAGTAAAAACTCTTTTTTGTCCGATGGAACCAAATTAGGTACAATTACTTACACAGATGGATACAATCTTCAGCATACACATTTGAGGTCGTCTATGCTGGCTTATGCTTCTATTAATCTATTTTCAATGATAAATAGATTTTCTGACACCGCAGTTAGCGTAGCCACTGATTCATTTTATATAAACGCGAAACAAAGCGAAGCAGTGGCCGAATTCACTAATTCAGACGAGAGTTGGGGATCATGGAGAATTAAAAGGAAATACAGTGTGATTATTCCAAATCAGCAGATGTTACGATTGAAGATAAATGTTTGAAAAATAATCAGATATCATAACTATATAATGCACCGTCGATATCTGATCCAATAGGTATATATAAAACAGTTTACTTAAGCGGCTGTGGTGGGTCAGGAAGACGACTCGTGCGAATGAATTATTTCGTGGGAAAAATCCTACGGATTTTCACGCTAGCGTTTTCAAATCAAACATGATTGTTCTAACACCGACCCAAAGACTTGCAAGAGAGATGAAACAACGAGGAATTAATGCTTGCACTTATCACAGTTCTTTTCGATGGAAAGGTGACGAATGGACTCCTGATCGAATGGGCGAGAAATATTTTCCTGGTGTCATGATTTGGGATGAGATATGCACGGTATCGTTAGATGTATTACAACGATTTCTAGATTGGTTATTGCTAGCGAATACAAGCGTGATAATATGTGGCGATCATGGCCAACCACCACCATTGGTCGGTTTGTCTCCACATGATTGGCTAAAGAATTTTGTAGACTATTATGAAGAAATTAATGCTGATTATAGAGCACTTGATGAACAATTACGCGAGTTCAAGAAACTAATTAGATTACACACGGATAGAATCCAATGTGAAATAGCCCGTGAAATAATTTCGGAAACTCCATTAAATGAATTTTGGGAAGCGTGGAGACCAAACGATTTGATAGTGTCAAGTAGAAAAAAAAGTCAGAGACACACTTCAGATGAAGTTATTTGAATTGAATAAGAACAATTTTCAACACTTCCAGTGCCATTGTGTTATAGACCCAAGGATACACGAAAATAAAATATCGAAGTTGATATTCCAGGACAAAGTGAAAAACAAATACTCTTATTAAATGATATTGTGCAGATTGATATCAACGTAGTCGAAGATGCTTTGCGCGCTAATAAATCCCCATGGACGCTAGGTTACGCAGCAACAATACATTCTTCACAGGGGTTAACTGTATCAGATACAATTGTTTGGATTATAGATAAACACATCGAGTGGTCAAATTTAGTTTATCTTGCGGTGTCCAGAGTACAAAGAATAAAAATCAACTTCGAAGAGTTGTTTTAGATGCAAATGACACAACAATCAATGATATTGTCAGCGTTGACATAATCAGAAAAAACTCTCTGGTTATAAACAGCAGGATAAAAAAAATAGAGAATTTGACATTGATGCTAAATTAATAATCACACTGAAACAAGAACAGAATAATCACTGCGCGAGTTGCAATTGTATAATGAGTTCGTGTTGGTCGGATAAGGACTCTCGGCAATTTACCGTAGACAGAAAAAATAGCAGCGTAGGTCATACCAGAGATAATATGATGTTGACTTGTCTTGAGTGCAGCAGACACAGAGGTGCTAGTTAAGACCACGCGGCGATAATTGAGTATCATCGGGTATCACTTGCAGTTGTTCACGAGCAGTTGAATCCAATCTATAGATTGCTGGTCTACCCGTAGATCGTGTTATACTAGATATTTTATGCGCGGTGACACTCCAAATAGGATCAGTAGCTCTTTTTGTGCCACCTTCGAGTTCTCCTGGTTCATACAAATATCTTACAGAGATATTACCAAGTATTGGTTGTTTTGAAAAATCATTTTGCGTTTTTTCAGGTATATACTTTTTTTTTAATCGCATTGTTAGGTTTCATATTAATTGTTCGAGTAATCTCATTATTCAGTGTGTAATTATGCCTGGTAATCTCTTGACCCATTCACGAGATCGTTTATCCTGGATGAATTCCTTCGCGTATTGATATCCAAATAGCCGCTCAGCAAGTGTCCAATTAAATCGTTCAACAATTTCCTGATCGCGACGTAGTGCAGTATGTCCTCGTCTAATAATGACATTATGATTTTTTGATAACACTGCACCCTGAAATTCCTTGCCAGGATCAACTTGTAATAGATTTGGCCAACGCAGAAGACCCCGTCGATAAATCCTTTCAAATGCAGAATCAACTTCAGTTGATGATTTTGTTTTCAGCGGCTCTGCTTGTTTGTATCGACTAGCAACATCAACTACGGTTAGCGAATACTTGTAAACACCATCATGCGGCAGAAATAATATATCAGCCTGATGAACTTCGTTAGGAGCGCTGACATAAAAATGCGAGTAGTTAATTTGTTTAGGAGGTGGTAGATAAATTTGGCATATCGCCTGTTTGGATAACCAATCCGCTGCAGTGGTATTTTTCACCCTTGCGGCGCTAGCGAGTTTACTGATTGCTGCTTTACTCCTCCAGTATCCTCTTGGAGAATAATAAATATATTCCATGATGTTATTAATTACCAGCACCCAGCATTAATTTACTTTTCATCGCCGATTTTATCAAAAATGAAGCCAATTTTTCTTTGAAGGATTTATCAGTGATATAATTCAACGCATGAATTAATTTCACATCTGCGATATGTCTATGTTGCAATTGCTGCTTTTATAAGCAACATCATGAGCATGACACGCCTTATCAATAGCGTTTATTGGGGTTTCACCCGGTCGGGGTTGGTTTTGATCATCGAGTCTGATATCGAGTCTGGTTCCGGGTCAACAATAATTATATCCTGGAAGGTGTTTTTTCCCCTGGGTATTTTGCCCATGGTGTTCCTGGGAGTTTAGCTAACTTTGCTGCGATATCACCACCGCTATATTTTTACAAATCGATATTTTTTGGTACCGCAGTTTTTGTGGTAACAGTAGTTGTTATATCTAATGGAAGTAATTGATTTCTCAGCGACGAAAACAAGAGAACCAGCTAAGCATCATGCAGCGCTACAAAATTCTAATCGCATGATTATAATCGGACCATCTGGAAGTGGCAAAACACAGTTGTTACTTAATTTAAAAACGAGATGAATGAAATGGGACAAGTTGTATTGAATAGCCCCGAGTATAGATGATCAGTGATGCTACGAAGTGTTAAAGGATTACAGCGAAAAGGCAGCAGAAATCACCGGCGAGGGTATTATTGAATTTATAACCGATATCGAAGAAGCACCGAGCATTGATGATGTTGATGGAAGTATTAACAACTTAGTCATATATGATGATGTGATGTTAGACAATCAAAAGAATCCTGCTAGGGTATTTTCCAGAGGCAGACATAAAAATGCTGACGTGATATATGTCACTCAACGATACACTCAAATACCAAAAGTGATCAAGGATAACTGCAATATTCTTGCTGTATTCAACGGAGTTGACACACATACGCTACGAAATATTTGGCAAACGTGGTGCGGCGGTGATATGGATTATAATCTCTTTAGAAATTTCTTTAATCATGCTCAGTCAATCCCACATGGATTTCTAACGATAAATTTGCATGATCCTAGATCAAGACTTGATAAAATATTCGGTTGAAATCATAGCAACTTTTATCGTAAAAAAATTGTTAAACCCATAGCAGCAGCGGGGGGGGGGGGGAATTGTGGCGTCTTTTTTTTAGCCCATGAGCCTCTATAAAGCTACGAAAAAGTCTTAGTGTGCCAAATTTACGCTTTTTCTTTTGATTTTGTAAGAAACCTTGGTTTGCGAAATTGACGCCTGTAAAGTTTTACAATTCGCCATTGCTGCTGCTTATACTAATCAGTTATATACATGACGGCACAAAAATGTATTGGGTTTGTGATTCGTATATTCTCTTTTACTTAATTATTATTATTGACAAAATCTAAATGAAGCAAGAAACGTGACAGTAGTACAAAAAAAGAATATTGTTGCTGTAAATATTTATTTCTTTGACACTGTCAGTGACTGAGTCAAGAAAATAGATTTTAACCCCCTGACCTTGACGATGCGCGATTATTTTCCCTTATAGGATCATAGAGTTAGTTCCCTTACAGGATTATACACATTACTGTTAAAGTTATCGTCCTTAATAATGTGTTTACATGTTTATAAAATGGGAATAATTCCCTGTATTCAGATATATTCACACAGAATTTTCGGTCCGTATGTTTTCAAAAATGCTGATTTATATGCATTTTCTAGTGACATATGGAATGAGGGAATGCAAATATCAAAATACTTGCCCTCTTAAGTTTTCATTTAAATATCGTTTGTTCGTCAGTTTCTGTATTGGTGGATTTAATAGATTTTGCAAGTTTCAATATCTCCCTGTAAGACCGCGTTGGGTACTTTGACTTTGTATGATAGCTTGAAGGTTACAAAAAAATTATTGCCAGGATCTGCGTCAATGTGGTCAATAAAAAGACCATCCTTGATCACCTCCCCCAAGAAACATTCGAAAACGAAACGGTGAAATACATTTTCTTTCCATCAGTAAACATTAAATGACCATTATTAATGACATTCCCTACTGGTCTTTCCAACCGGCAGTTTCTGACTACACCATCACGAGATGCTTCGTAGTTCTTGAACGTGGGATGCGTTTGAAATTCTTGTTTCATTTATATAACATATATATTTTATTTGTTTTAATAACTATTTGTTTTAATTATTATTTGTTGGGGATCTAATAATATAATTAACCTGAGTTCTTATAACTTTATCGCTGACGCTGTCAACGTCGTTATTTCTTTAATCATAATACCGTTTGAGCTTTTCTGTGTCGCTTACCGTCACAACGGAGACACAGCTGTGTTTATATTCGTACTATATCACTGCATCGCATACAACGTTTCGGACTTAAGCTCCCCCGCTGCACACTTTGTGAACTATATCTACAGAATTCGTTTCTGCTTCTTTTGTTACACGGGTTACGAATTCTATCATCAGCCATTTACAGTGGTTCATTTTGTAAAATATCTCTTTTTAAATACTTGTCTTAATTATAGTATGGAGGAGTTCGAGACACTGTCCATGATCAAGCCCTGGTAAACCTATATATTTAATCTCGATAGACACACCAATGAAGGGTCTAGAGGAGAATAAAAATGTAATAGATAAAATTCGTGATGCCAAGAATGATTGTAAGAAAGATGGCGCATCTCACTCCTAATTAACATTTCGATGTTCAGCTAGTTGTGTCGCATACGGACACGGCGGATTGTGGAATTCCATATATGATTCTACACCTGTTATTTCGGTTGATATGGTTACGTGTTATCCAGGATGTTTCTTCGGGTATGGAGAATGTGCTGAGTATTTTAAACGATTTGGATATCCCACACACGAGATGACACGAGTTGCGATTACTGGACCATTTCCTGATTTTGATCTAACTGGATTCGCTCGTGTAATATCATTTGAATTTGCCCAAGGACTCCATCCAATTTGCTATGTCCGGTTTGGTAGACATTTATCTGAAAAATACTGGGCACCAATAGTGTAGGTACATTAATTACCGGCACATAGCACTAGTTCACCCTTCATCGCAGATCTTAATAACCAGTTAGCTAAGGATTCCTTGAAAGATTTATTCATAATATAATTGAACGCGTGAATCAATTTCACATCTGCGATATGTCTATGTTGCAGATTGCTACTTTTATAAGCAACATCATGAGCATGACATGCCTTATCAATTGCGTTTATCGGATATTCACCTTGTCTTGGTTGGTTTTGGCTGTCAAATCGGGTGTCAAGTCTGGTTCCAGGGCCACACTAATTATATCCTGCAAGATGTTTTTCTCCTGAGTATTTAGCCCACGGAGTCGCTGGTAATTTTGTCATTTTAGCTGCAATATCAACTCCTCGTTTAGATTTTAAATCGTCATCTGATTTCATAGAAATAAATCTAAATTTCATTGTACCACATTGTGCAAACTTGCCAGTGAGCGCTGATCTGTTATTGCTTGTTGTAATTGTTAAGTCGTTTGTGCTAGTACGCGTCTTATATTTCACACAATACAGATCCATAATTTATTTACAATAACATGAATGTAATTGAGTTTTCAGCGCCAAAACCACGATAACCTATTAAGGATATTGCTGCGCTACCAAAACCGATCAGAGTGATAATAAATGGACTATCTGGAAGTGGAGACACGTAATTACTACGTAATCTAACAATTAAATGGATGCAGTGGGATAAACTGTATTTGATTGCTCCGTCCGTAGACGATCAGAGGTGCTATGATGTGTTAAAACGTTTTAATGAAAACGCTAAATCGTTAATTGAAGATGGTAATGCTATTATTAATTTAATCACGGATTTCGATGAAGCACCGAGTATTGATGACCTTGATGGGAGTATTATTAATTTATTGTGAATGATGATGTACTGCCAGACAAAATATCAAATCCAGCTAGAATATTTTCCCGAGGCAGACATAAAAATACTGATCTGATTTGTGTAACCCATCGGTATACACAAAGTCCAAAAGTGATCAGGGATAACTTTAATGTTCTTTCTGTATTTAATGGAATTGATACAAACACACTAAGAAATATTCGACAGACTTGGTGAAGCTGTGACATGGATTTTATAACTTTTAGAAATGTCTTTAGTCATGCTACATCAACCCCACACGGATTTATAACAATAAATTTACATGATCTGCGATCAAGACATCGCATCGGACTTGATAGAATTTTTAGATAAAATCATATCAGCAGAGAGGGTGACAATGAATATGCGTCTCGGTTTGTCAGAGGCCTTAGATCTGTTTATTCACATTATTTGTTTTCTTCGGTTTCGTAGGAGGCCATGGTTTGACAAATATACTATTCTAAAAAGTTGTCCAATTCACCATCTCTTTGTGTATTCAACCTCCTATCCTGAATTAATTCCTATCAAGAAATACACACAGACGAATATGACAGACTACGAAGACCTGACCAAAACAATAAAACACAAGTTTTGTACATTTCTGTGAAGATAGGAAAGGTGTTTGGTTTTTTGAGCTATAACACTACTGGAGTAACACAAATATGAATGAATATGAATATATATATATATATATATATATATATATATATATATATATATATATATATATATATATATATAAATATATATATATATATATATATATATATATATATATATATACTCTCTCTCTCTCTCTCTATATATATATATATATATATATATATATATATATATATAATGAACAAGCTCTTACATAAATCAGAGTCTTATTAAGGCTATTGTTTAATTTTATGTAGACATGCTTTTTAAATGAAGTGTCATCGTATGGGATATTATAACATTCAGAGACTATTTAACTAGGTTATGATTTATAAGCTGAAGGAAATAAGTTAAATATGGAATTGCGCACTTATTCAAAATTTAAAATATACAAGATCTCTTCATTTCTCTTAAAGCTAACTTAATTTCGTTGTTTTAATTGTAATTTTATTTTTGTTAGGTTTGTTCATTAATATCAGTGTTTGTTTTGTGCTAGTACGTTTCCAACTTAGTATCCTGAATATTGATTGATTGATTGATTTTTAATGACGCACCAGCACTTTTAGGCTTTTTAGCGCCATACAATATGTTGTATTTATACATGGTTAAAGGTACTAAAGGTTTAACATCGACCAGCGATATAAAAAACAAATAGTTCAATATGAAATGGTAAGATGTTGATAACAGTAAAATATGACGCTTCCCAGTCAACGGGAGATGTAAATGGTGTATGTTGATGAAAAGATGTTGAAAAATAATGGGCGTGATTTGCATCAGATCAAAATACACTAGGTGATGGAATACAAGTTAAAGTATAAAATAAAGATTTACTTCCTTCAGGAAATCAAAAATACAAGTGATAGATATAGTATCAAAAAGTTCCTTCATGTCATTCACATTATAGTACTTATCACGCGTAGGTTGCAGGTCGGTCATAAAGTGCTTAACAGTGAATGGTTCATTGCAAGAGACACACTCTGGTGATCTTCACACTTTAGTATATGGGAGTGGGTTATGTATGAATGACCAGTTCTGATTCATTCTTGCATTGACAACCTCCTCCCAACGGATAGTTCTGTAGGAAGGAGTCCATTCACCCAGGGTTGCTTTGATGGCACGAAGTTTGTTTTTGACTGCATCATCCTATGATACAAGGTTTAAAGTCAGTAACCGGTAATTTAAAATCCGATGGTTCTTGGGATAGAGCCATCTTAGCAGCACAGTCTGCTTCTTCATTACCTCTAATACCATACAATATTGTAGGAGGTACTAAGCTCCATATGTTTGACGAGGAGATTGACTAATAATGGATTATCCAGTTTTCTACTGTGTTGCGACTGAAGCACTGATAGTGAGTCACAGAAGATAATGCTATATAAAATACGTTTTTGTTCGATACATTTTAGAGCAAGGTCTATTGCTCTGATTTCCGCTGAAGAAATGGATGCATCGTTTGGAAAACGATCTTTTGTTATGTGGGTGCCACTAACGAAGGCCGCAGCAGCCTTTTCTTCAACCTTTGATCCACCAGTATACATTTTAGTGTAATTTGTAAAATTGTTGAGGGGTTCCTGATAAGTGTTCTGGAAGATGGCAAGATTTGTCTCAGATTTGTTCCCATCGTGTAATGCAAAAATCACTCTGGGTTGCTTAAAATCGTCAACATATAATGAGCAATCCACACCGAGAGCTAAGCACTTGGTGATGCTATTGATTTTGTCATTAAATAACGTCACATATAAAATACTGCCCTGGGTGACACGTATCTCTTGCTGATGCATATCGGAGAGGGTAGAGCCCATTCGTACTTTGAATTCTTTTGTCGGAGAGAAAATTTGATATGAAAGATCGCAGACGGTCTTTTAGACCCAGATCATGCAGATCATGTAGTATCCTGTCACAGAATTAGAAAAAAAGCATTTGTTTTGCCTGAGAAATATTTGATTATTTGGGATGTGCATGTATACAGCGCTGTCTGGGATGAACAGGTGTTTTTTCCAGATGAGCGACGGAAAAAACATACGTCTCGCCGCCGTAAACTACTTGCGGCTATGGACATCATTATCACGATATGCACGGGTATTTTACCCTGAATATTATTCACTGTCCTATGAATTAAGCAAGATTAAGGTATAATCAGACAGTGATCTTTTGGATCTAGTGAAGAGACCACGTATTTTCATGTGATATTTCTAAAAGCCATAGAGGTGAGTGTTGAATTTATATTTCATTTGATATGTGAAGTTAATTGAGTTTGTATTGTAATATCGTGTAATGATTCATTTATTATAACGCATATTTGAAAAGTTGAACTGTGAATTTCAAGTTGTTTTTAAGAGTTTAATATATTAGTATTTTCAGAACTCGTTATTATTACCAGTTTGGTTTTATTGTAGCTTACAAGGCTACGAGGTGGTTACGAGGCGGTTGCGACGTTACTTGGTTACGAGGTGATGTAACGAGCTATATAGATGTCTAAATATTTGTACGTATGTCTGTACATGTGGTGAAGCTACGAATGTAGACGTAGACAATACAAGAGTGCTGTATACTATCTGTACGTGTATACATATAACTGGCTGTACATGTATTGGATCCATGAAGGGGTGAGCGGCCGATACTTGAATGGGTCAACTCCAGGAAAGTGGTGAAACTGTGCGGTTTATCGGTGGATGAATCGTGCGACTGTACGAGGGTCAAGAAGCATATGTTTATTCCAAGTGTTGTTTAAATTGGTATATTTCTATTTACATGAGATTATTTTGAATCTTAATTAAATTCCAGGAGATTTGTGAATCTTACTGACACTGCAGAACATTTTTAACGTACTTGAAACCATGAGATTGTCTGAATCCTACGCCTTGTCTATACGTGAAACTATATGATTATCTTAGTGTGTACTAGTATTTGAAACTGAGGTTTCTTGAAGCTGTATATAATATTATTGGTTTATTTTCAATGTGTGAATTTTAGTATAGAGTGAATGAATCAATTGTATATTGAGCGTGTGTGAGAATCATTGTATATTTACATCATACATTTTTCTTTACTAATTAAGTTAATACATTTTCTTCTTTCATATATTGTGTTTGAGTCATTCATTTAATCCAATACCCATCGGTTACAATTCTGTTACATATCCAGTACTTCCATGTTGTCTCATAGGCCGTTTCTAAATCAAAGAAGACTGCTAAATGTTCTTTCTTGATAATGCATCGCGAATAAATGTTTCCAGTCCAACCAGATGATCGTTGGTACTATGACCAAAACGGAAGCCACTTTGGAAAGGAGATACTAAATTGTTTTTTTTCCCAAGAACCATACAAGCCGAGTATTAATCATACGTTCCTTTGTTTTGCACACACAGCTTGCCAGTGCAATGGGTCGATAGCTGTTAGGATCTTCGATATATTTACCTGGTTTGGGAATTGGTATTACTGTTGCTTCTTTCCAGCTCTTAGGTACAATACCAGCAATCCATAAATCATTAAACATTTTCAGAAGTAATGTCAGAGACAATTCTGGAAGGTGCTTCAAGAACTGGTAATGTACTTCGTCAGGCCCAGCGGATGTAACATGGGTTTTGTCTAAAGCTTCCCTAAGCTCCAATACAAACAGCTGGTTATAGCTTTCAGAGTTGTTCGATGTGAATTTTAAACGTGACCTTTCTTTTTGAGATTTTAATCTTCGAAAGGCTTCTGAATAATTAGATCATGATGAGGTTTTTGAGAAACTATCTGTAATAATAGTTGCTATGTCACGTTTCGAACTAATATTGTTATTGTTTGTTTTCAGGTGTCGAATAGCATTGTGTTTCCTCTTTCCGTTTATTTTTCGAATTGTATCCAAAACTTGTTTCATTGAGGAACAAGAGTTTAAACAAGAAATATATTTCTTCCAGGATGCACGTTTACATTCTTTGATTGTGCGTTGAGTTTTAGCCCGGGAAATACGATATTTGTTTAAATTTTCAGGCGTTGAACGATTGTTGAATTGTTTTAATGCTTCTCGGCGTTGTCTAATGGCTTCTTTGCATTCCTTGGTTACCCAAGGTTTTATGCGGTTTCTTACTGTTCGGTATGGACTTAGGAATAGATTCATCTGCAATTGCAATTAGAATTGAAGTAAAATGCTGTATTGGATTAACAGTGTTGAATACTGTATCATTATTTAGTCTAGTTTTACATAGTGTTTCAAACAAAGCCCAGTCGACTTTCTTTATCTTCCATTGTGGAATTGCGTCACCCATTTTAGAGTTATTTTCAAGAGTGATTGAAAAGTGATTACTGCTGTGAAGGTCATCAGCAACTCTCCATTCATAGTCCAAAATCAGCGAAGGGGAGAAAATTGTCAAATCTATGCACGTGTACGTACCCGTTCCTGGGTGTAATTATGTCAGTGAGTTACTGTTATATAGACACAGATCGTGTCTAGAAATTAAATCTTCTAATTTATGGCCTCTGTCGTTTATGTGGTTTGATCCCCATATACTGTTATGGGCATTACAATCCCAGAGTAAAACGAAGGGCGCTAAGTAAATGCATCAACAAGTAATCACTCGATCTAGAGTGACGCTTACAACAGTGGCATGTAAATTTGTATTTAAAGGAATGAATCTGCGAGGGGCTCTATTGTTCACAACAACAGAGACTCCTCTTTAGGCCCTGTCAGCGTTTTAAAAAGTACGTGTTAAACAGGGAAAAGTTTTTAAATGTGATTTGATCTGTCTCTTTCAGGAATTTTTCCTGTAATCATAGTGCTGCTGGATCGTTTTCATTTAAAAGCAGAAGAATACCATTGTAATTATCTTTAAGTCCTCGATAGTTCCATTGTATGATGGTGTTCTTCATTATAAAGTTATGCTGGAGATTCTGGAGCTAGGTTAGACTATTCGCGGAGGAAATTTGTGTTGTTATTTGGCTGGAGGAAGTACGGGAGTATATTTGGCTTTACTAGTTTTGGAGCAACCTTGGCTACATGGAGCAGTTTCTTCTGCATCCATGCTCTCAAAGTCTCCAAAGTTGTAGAGTTTAATGGGGTTATCTAGCGCCTTTTTCTGCTTATTTGTATCTGCTTTGTGTTTATTTCTTGGTGATTTTGATAGAGGGTTGTTATTAAATGTTATTTGAGTTGATGCTGTGCTTATCTGTGGTTGGTAGTGAGGGATATTGGCACTTGCTGAATCGGGTTGATCCGTCTGTGTTTGCGCGTCCTTCGTGATTTTTGGAATGTGTTTCACGACAGTGGAGAAGGATGGGCCAGAAAGGGATGTTTTTGCCTGGACATGTTTTCTATCCTCTGGGTAGGGAATGTTGGATGTAAACTTTACCCTCTGAATTGTCTTCTCCTGTTTCCAAGTATCACAATCATTGGAATTGGCGTGATGTTACTTGCCACAGTTGACACAATGCGGAGTTGCTTTACAGTCAGATTCCTGATGAGAGTGGTTTCCGCATCGGCCACATACTTTGAATTTGGATCATCGGTCTTCGTGATGGCCGTATTTTGGACACTTATATCATCGAAGGGGTTTGGTATGTATATCTCGACTTGAACTTGCAAAAACCCAATTTTGACCACTTTAGGTACTGTTGGTTTGTTAAAGGTGAGTACAAATGTGTTAGTGTCCTGCAGATTGATATTACATTTAATACGTATTCTACGCACTGCAGTTACACCTACATGTTTCGTCCCTTCGATGATATCTGTGTCAGTGACTCCCGGTAAGTCACGAGAGCGCATTACGCATTTGGACGAAAAGGGTTTTCATTTTCATGACATTATCTTTTTTACCCCTTTGCTCACACTCAACCAGAAGGCAACCCGATTTGAGTTTTTTGACACTTTTTGGTGTGCCAATGTATCCCGAAATAGTTTTTGCAATAGCAAATGGAAATAAAGCAGAAAACGGTTTAGAATCATCCTTAGATTGAATAACCACGAAGCGTGGAAATGATTCCAAGCCATGTGGTTCTTCATCTGAGTTCGACAGTAGTTTGGTACGTTTATTGTTTTTTTGTTGCAATTTCCATTATTATTAGTTACAATTTCATCACCCATGCTCCCCACCCACCAAAAAGCTTACGAGGGGACATTTTTCAAGTGCCAGGGATACACAGATGCTATACTCGTTAAATAAAATTACCTGGGATTGACCAATGATAATGCAAATAGTACGAATTAGAAATTATCTAGCCCGTATGGCAGTACCTGTATTATTTGTATTAAATATTAATTCTGCCTACTACTAACAATTTTCTATAGAATCCATTGATAGGACTTTAAGTTCTGTCTGGTGTATATTTATAATTCTCTATAATTAAGTCTCCATAAATTGATTTATTCTATTAGAAGCCAGAATAAATGTGTAGATAGATGATAATTAATTGCTAGGTCACCAGTGTGTATGCAACGCACAAACACATATAAAACCGGCTTAGTAGCAAGAGTGTTTGGTGATGGGTCTTAGTCATTATGGAATATGGGTATACAAGGCATTTGGTAACGATTACCTGCGTACCTGGTATAGAATCTCAACAGAGTACGAAATTAAACTTCTCTAACTTGTATGATAGTATTATTTGTATTTTATTAATACATATGTGCTATCTAAATAAAACTGACAATAGCCAATTTCACAAACTGGCCTAAAGCACAAATCTTTCTAAAGACATACCAAAGGACATGATTCCTAAGTGCTTTAAAGATTGTCCAAAAACTTAGAACATTCCAAATATCATTCATACTATTGCAAAAATAAACTATTATTTTTTGTTCCTTTTGTCCATTTCCAAGAAAAATGGTGACACATATATATCAAGAGCGGATAAAAACTTACTCAGCTACGAACATTTGTTGCAGATGTTTTCATGGGATGCGTACATTTAGGAAGCAAAATATAAAGTAAATAATAAGCCTGATCATCCATCTTTAAGTACAGACCGCTTGAATATTCTACAAGTTGAAAACTTCAACTTTATATAAAAAGTAGGAAACTGAGAGATGAAAGTATGACCTTGATAGCACCCGCCATACAAGTTTAAAAACAAGTTTAAAAAATGGCAAATTTTGTTTTTATCCGTCTATGACTCCGTCCATCATTCTCTCTGGTTAGGAAATATAGAGACAAAGAGAACTATTTTTAAAAAGTCCCAAGAGAGAGAAAACGTTTACTATTTGCAAATAAGCATTCAACAAAAATATGTGAGTATTGAGGTAATAGTTGCATAATCATACTCAATTTGAAATTAATAATATAAATAATTCCTACACTTGCTTGCCATCGGCAAGCCAGTGATTAGTCTCTGTGCATGTTGTGTAGTTCCTCTGAGTATGTCCGCTACACCTCGTTGGTTCAACCCTTGAGATAGTATCTTGGCACATATTTTTGCGCCTCGTCAGCATTGTAGACCTACCGGAATTCATCTAGTTGGCTGGACCTGCATCATCGCCCAAGCTAATGTAGTCCAGTTATCTAAACCAACTTGACATCTGTATGGCGTGGTAAATGCGCAATGCAAAATTATATTTCTTAAGCTTGGTTGTTTAATTCCTAATTTTCTTTTTAATGGTTGCAGCATTGTGCCGCTGTTTCTGATGGTCTTATGGTTTTGAACACCTAATATTCATTATTTTGGGCTCTAGGTCTTGTTCCTTAGTTTTGTGTGCAGCCTTGTGCTGCTGGGCCTGATAGGCTTGAAGTTTCGACTACCTTATAGTGTTGAGCTGTAGGTCTGTATGCCTAAAGTTAGATACAATTGAATTGCAGACTTGTGCTGCGTGGCCTGGTAGTCTTTGGCTTTTATACTACCTTATACTGTCTAAATCGGGACCATAATATCGGGACAGAATTTGATGATAGTTTGTTCTTAGTCCATCTACTTTTATTTAAGTTTTGTTCTTCTGACCTTTTAATTTGATACGTATTGGTATTCATTATTTGCTTTCAATGAGGCTGTTTTTAAACATATTTGATGTTATTTGTTCTTTATGTTTTGCCTTTTGCATAGTGTTTTTTTAATCCCTAAATGTCTTAATTATCTGTTCGTTGCGATTTTTATACCTCTATTACTTTATCTTTCATGTATTTGGTTGACTTGTTATTAATCTCGGAGTGATTTAATTACTCAAAGGGCTTTGAGTATTTTTTTCCAGATTCCCTAGTTTGTTTCTAGGGTTACTCGCGTCTTTATTTTCGGTTTGATTGCTCAGTGTACGAACCTTGGTCATCTCATGCCCACCGTAGTGTATGTGAGTTCCAACGACGGTTGAGATCTACCTGTTCATTCCTGGTGGTGCTTCCATCCCTGAAAGAGGCTTTCATTTTGATGATTACTTTTGGTTTGAGATAGTACTAGGATTTTTCCTTAGTTGTCTTTTTCTGTTTTCTATTGTTGTTTTTAAAAATTCAATTATATTTTTTCAGGTTGTTTGGGGATTGCTATTTGTTAATTTAATTATTTCTGGTGTGTATATGGGGCGGCTATGTTTTGTTGTTCGGATCTAAATTTGTCACTTTTCTTCTTGGTTATTCTACAAACATAGAAGATGTGGTGTAAATCGTCTGGTGTGTTACAATTGCAGCAATTTATGTTATGTGGGAAGGATCCTATGTATTATCCAAAGCTGTTTGCCAGTTTCGTTTTTTGTAAGTTAATTCGATTGAGTCTTGTTTGTTCATAGCCTGTGCACCTTGGTGGTTTTCTATTTCTATTTAGTTTCTTGACGGTATTGTATGCTATTATCCCTTTGTGTTTTTGAGTCAAATCGGTTTGCCATTTATTGTTAATTAATGTGTTCATTAGGCTGTATAGTTCATGTTGACTATATTCGAGTGACATGTTATTTGTTTGGTTCATTGAGTTTTTATTTAGCTATCTGGTATACTAAGTCATTTCCTTGGATATTGGTGTGGGATGTAATCCACATGTATTCTATGCTTAATTTGTTATAGTTACTTGTTTCATTATTGCGTTGGTATTGTTTAGGAAATTCTCTCTTGATTTAGTGGTGTTATTTTTGATTGAGGTTATGACACTAAGCGAGTCACTTATCATAACTGTCTTGTTTGGTTTGTTTTTCGCAATCTATTTTAGTGCTTCTAAGATGGCCCATAATTCAGTTGTGTATATGGGGTAGTAGTCAGGTAGACGCCATCCCATTTGTATATTCAGCTCAGGTATTACCATTGCTGCAGCTGTTGTGCAAGGATTTATTATTTTGGATCCATCTGTGTATATTTTGAGGTAATTCTGATATTTGTTGTTAATTTCTTCTAAAGCTAATGTTTTAGATAGTTTTCTTGGTTTTCTTTTTTTCCTTTAGTTGAAAGCAAGATATGTACTATTGGTTTTATATTACTCTAAGGTTATTTATTATCTGTAATCTTACTTTCTGCTATATTGAGTATTAGTGTTATGTTATTCCAAGGCTTCTTGCCCTATGAGATAGTATTTTCGGCCTGGAAAAATTATATTGGACGTTGATGTTTTAAATCATGAACTAGTTTTCCCATAGGGGTAATTTATTCATAGTTGTCCTGAACGGCATATTAGAATTATTTGCCTGAGAAGTTGGGTCAGTATATGGGTGTGTTGAAAGTCTGGCTGCATATTTAGAATAAGATCCTGCCTTCTTAGATGTAACATCAGTTCTTCGGTTAAGATTTGTAGCTCAGCTAGTGAGGTTGATGACAGTGCGCCCGTGCCAGTCAATAGGGCTTTTCTCTGTATTTTATCTAATTTATTTAATTGACATTTGGGTGCCGTGTTGTATATTTGGCAGCCATAGTCTAGTTTAGATCTTATTAAACCACAGTATAAGGTTAAGGTTGTTTCTTGATTTGCTCCCTACTTGGTACCTTTTAGGTGTTTAATAAGTTTAAGTCTTGATTACATTTTTGTACTAGTTCATCGATGTAATGGTCCCATTTAAGATGTTCATCATAATACATACCCAGAAATCGGGCTACTTTTACAAATTTTATTTATTGATTTCTGTATGGTTAGCTTTGGGTATCGTTTCATATTTCTGTTATTGGGTTAAATAGTACTGCTACCATTGCTTGGTGCGATAGTTGGAATCCCCATTTTTTTGCCCATTCTCCCATATTATTCAAGCTATCTTGAATATCTGTTATGGTTTTGTTGTTGGTTGGGTTTCCTGCTCTACATAGTCCAATATCATCTGCAAATTGCAATGATTCAACTACGGATGATGTCAGAATTCTTTCAAGGTCATTTATCATTAGCTTGAAAAGAGTGGTACTGAGTACACTCCCTTTTGGGGTTCCATTGTAAGGGTATGTTCTTCATAGAAGTAAGTGTCTCCTACTCTAGTTATTAGTTTGCGGTCAGTAAGAAAATTTTCAACGAAGTTAAACATCCTTCCCGTAATGCCATAGTGATTTAATCTTGCTATTAGGCCTTTGGATTAGGAGAAGCACAACAGAACAAATATCCAATCTTAGGGTTCTGTGTGAAAAGTACTCACACATCAACAAGACATCTATCATGTGTTCATAGATTTCAAAAAGGCTTTTGACAGAGTGTGGCATGAGGCATTGTGGGCCACAATGAAGTGGTACGATATGGGTCAAAAGTTGACCAATACCATCAAGCAGCTGTACGGCAGGCTACCAGTGCAGTAACTGCTCAAGGTTCTCTGGGGGACTGGTTCAAGACAACAGTTGGAGTACGGCAGGGCTGTCTCCTGACACCCACACTTTGAAACATCTACATATAGCGCATCATGAGCGAAGCCCTGCAAAACGACTGTGGGACAGTCATCATTGGAAGGCGCAACATCACCAACCTCCGCTTTGCAGACGACATTTATGGGCTGGCAGGCAGTGAAGATGAGCTTGCCACCTTAGTGAAGAACCTGTATGAAACATCTTCCAGATTTGACATGGAGATAAGTGCCGAGAAGACAAACCTGCTGACAAATTGTGGCAAACACATCTCAACCAAGATTAAAGTCAGAGGACAGGAACTGGAACCAGTGGGCTGTTCAAATATTTTGCTTCCATAATCACTGAAGAGGGATCAAGAGCAGAAATTGTGTCACGAGTAGCACAAAAAACAACATCTCTGTCAAAGCTACGACCCATCTGAAAACTAAAAGCACAATTGAGAACACTAATCATCTCAGTCTTTCTGTAGTTATGTGAGGCCTGGACCCTGACAGCAGAATTACAGCGAAGAATTCAGGCACTTGAAATTAAATGCTACAGAACCATCCTTGGCATCTCTTGCAGGGACCACATCAGGCACAAAGTAGGCCATTATGAAGACCTCCTCACCACTGTCAACAAGAGAAAGCTGAAATAGTATGGTTATGTCACTATTGCCATCAGTCAATCCACAAAAGTACTGCAGTGCAATGTCCAAGGTGGTAGAAGGAGAGGTAGACAGATAAAAACGTGGAGTGATAACATCACAGAATGGACCAGGAAAAGTTTTGCGGAGATACAGGTATTTTCACATAATCGATATAAGTGGAGGGAACTGGTCAGATGTTCAGCAGCACAGTATCTCAACGACCACACTAGTTCAAGAGAATAATGATGATGATGATGATAATTAGGATTTTGGTCCATACGAGATAGGATTTTTTTAAACACCGCAATTAAATTTCGGTCCGCTTTTCTTTTGGAGTTAAATGCCTATTTTATAGAGGTTTCTAATCTGATCAGTTGGTCCGTATGGACCTTTGGTTACTAAATTCACATTGTTCTTCAGATATTAGTTTGTTACATTCAAGGTAGTGTTTGAGGCGTTTGGAAAAAATGGTTTCCATCATCTTGCATATATTGTTGGTTAGTAAAATGGGTCGATATGAGTTTATGTCATTCCGATCTTTGTTTGGTTTTAAGATGGGTATTACTATCGCAGTTTTCCATTTGTTTGGGTAGCTTTCCTATTTCCCAAATATTATTTAATAGTCTTATACTAAACGTGATCATGTTATGGGGTCAATTCTGGTATATAGTGTACCCTATTTTGCCTTCCCCTGATGAATTTTCCTATTTGTTGTTAGTGCCTGACTCCATTCATATAGTGTAATTTCTTTCTTTATATTAGAATGTTTGGTCCAAGGTCTCGAAATAATATCGTACATTTTTCTTCAGTTTTGTCCCTATATTTAACCGCTACACATATTTATACAGTGTCGGGCTAATTCGTCAGGTTTTTTGTTGTTGTGTTATCTTTACTTATTGTGGGGTGTTTGTTGGTATTTTTGCACCTGATTGCTCTAATTTTCTCCCACACCTGTTTTGAGTTGGTTGTTAAATTTATACTGGTGCAGTAGTTTTGCCAAGTTTTTTCTTTGGACTACTTGATCAGGTGTTTTAGTTGTTTGTCGTTTTTGTATATTCTAATAGGTATATTGTCTTACCTGATCTTTTGAATTTATTAAGGGCTTTTTGTTTTTCTTTGTTTTATTTAACAGGTCCACCATGGTATTTCTAGTTTATTTGGTATGCTTTTTGTTTTGGGTATGCTAGTGGTGGCCGACTCTGTAATGATCTTAATCAGGTTTTAATCGTATATATCAATGTCTTCATTTTCAATTGTATTTGGGTTGTTATTTATTAAATGAGTTTCCAGTTTTGCCCAATCTGCTTTATTATAGTTCCACCTGGGAATTTTGATGGTACAGTCAAACTGCACTTCCATTTGCAGGGTGGTAATTGTTGGGAAGTGGTCACTCCCCATGGGGTCTGTTTGATCCACCCTCCACTCTGCCACCTATGTCAATTTAGGCGTGCATATGGTAAGGTCGATGGCGGTCATGATGTCATCAACTGGATTTCGGATTTTGGCACCATCATTAAGTATGGACAGGTTGGTTTCGCTGATCCATTCCGTTAACCACCCACCCCTACTGTCCGTCACCTCTCCCCCAACCCCACTGCACGCCATGAGCATTGAAATCTCCACAAACGATCGTTTGTTTGACCGTTTTATGTTTAATTATTTCCATAAGTGCTGTGATTTGCTTTATTATCTCCTCCTGGGTAATATATATTGAATATTTGCAATTCGTTTTTCCCTGAGTGCAGTAATAGAGATTGTATTTCTATTGTTGAATTGATATTTCCTATTGATGTTATAGGGATTACTATAGCATTAGGAATGTTATTTACATATATAGCTTATCCACCACTCCCCTCGGCATTCTCTGCTATGTTGGAAGTAGCCTAGGGAGTACTTTGAATTAGTGGCAATGATTTGGAGTTTACAGAAAGTTTAGTGTTTTGAATGCAGATGATATCAGGTTTGTGCTGAGTATTAATTATTTTAGTTTTAATTCATTGATATTTCCTGACAATCCTCGTGCATTCCAATCCATATTGTAAAGTTCCCGTTTGATATATTAGCCATTTGTATTGGGTTCGTTTACTGTATTGATGTTCTTCAACTGGGTTGGTATCTGTTGGATATTTAGTTTAGTATTTGTTGAATTTGGGTCCAGCATTCTAAGAAGATAAGTTAGTGAAGTAATGACTTCCTTCAGTTGTTGTTCGATTCCAGTTTGTATTTTACTTAGTTTGCAGTCGTGATTGATTATTTGAGTTTCTTTATTTGCTTTTTCTTTGTTGATAGGTTTTGGGTTTGGTATTTCTGTTGCAATTTTGTTTGTGTGTGAGCTGGTTGGAGGTTAATTATTGTCATTTGTTTCCATTGTATTGATGGGCGTGTTCCCTTGAGTTATGTTTGCTAATCTTTTGGCTTGTTTATAAGTTAGGTGTTTTGTATTCATTAGATTGATGATTCTGTTTTCTATAATTGTAGCCGGGCAGTCCGGGGATAGTGGTAGCTGGGTCCCCTGCAGTTGGTGCATTTAGGGTTCTTTATGTTACGCGTTCCATTGTGACCCCATCCGCATTGTTGACATGTGCTTGCATATGTGCACTTTGTAGTAAAGAACCCGCAGTGTTGGCATTTTTTGCAGAGTCTTGGTTTATTTATGTATGGTTCTAATCTGCATCTGGTTCATGAGGTCCCTATCTTAATTAATGTAGGTAGGGGAGCCATGGTTTCCAATATTGTGATATAGGTTACCTTTTTCTGATAGTTCCTTAGGTTTTACACTTTGTCAATACGGGAGCCTCCCTCTTTTAGTTTTTTTGTAAGGGAATTCATGTCTAGTTAATTCAGTTGGCCTGTTAGTTTAAGTACTGCTTTCTATTTGATGGGTTGGGACGTTTTGGTGGTGGTGGTGGTGGTGGTTTCGGTAGGCACGGGTTTAGTTCCTTGCTGTTCTAGTCTATTGTTCTTAAATCCAGATTTTGTCTTAGATTGTTTATGACTTTCTACTTTCATTGACATATGTCCTATTTGGGTTAATTCAAGGAACTATTATGTAATCCCTGTTTGGCCGGATGACCCTAAACGGACCAGAATGTACCCTCGTGAGGGCCCCATATAAGCTGGTTGTGGACAAGTTAATCAACTGTATCGATTTACTTTTCATATAGATGGTTAGTTCTAGTCTGTGATATTGATTAGGTTTCTTGCTAATTGTGTTTAATTCAGTTTTGGTGGAGTTAGTTGATTGGACAGTTTTTGTTGTTGTTGTGGTGGTGGTGGGGATACCTTCTTAGTTGGTTTAATTTGATTTCCCTGTTTCTTGTTTACTGTGGCAAGTTCTATAGTGTTGTTTGATTTGGGGTTATTTGTGGAATTGGGATTGAGTGGCAATTTACCTTTCCCCTTTCCATCCCATTAATAGCTTTTTGTTTTGTTTAAGGTGGGGTGGGGGTTTACAACATCATTGTCTGGGTAGATCAAATCTTTTTCCGTTAAAGGTTTGGATGGTCCAGGTATTTGACTACTATGAATTATTGTTGTTTTTGCACAGTTGGGCTTATACTGATTTAATTTAACTGCTTTGGATAGTGCTACGTTTGTGTTCACCTTAATAAGTCTCTTGCTTTGGTTAGATTTCTTTGTGTTTGCCTGTGTTGTTTCTATATTTAGACTTGTGGATTGCTTTTCTGGCGTGTGCGTCATCACGAGGTAATTGGGGGTAGGTAAGTTGATTGAAGTTTCCGCTAAGCCTTGTGTTACATTTTCCAGCTTTTAATCTACCACAGGGCAGTAAAATAAATTGAACTCTACAGGCGAGAACGGATCAAGTTTTTCCGCCGCCTTCTTTATTGTGTCTAAATCGGGTGTTGAGTGACTTCTTAAGCTGAATTTAGTCACTTCCTTGTGGTGATGGCTTGGGGTTGTTTTTGTTTGGTCTAATGAGTTGGGAGTTAAATTTTGATTCCAATTAATTTGGTTTGTTCGAAGATTTATTTTGCGTCCACGCAAGTTTAATTTGTTTCTTGCCTGCTTGGCGTGATTTTCTTGCTTGCTCAAGATTGTTTGGCTTATTTCGAATTTTGTTTTAACGAATTTAATGAATTTTATCACTGTGCAAATATTTGCTGGTTTGATTAATATATTTGGCAGATTACTAATGTTAAAATTAAGGTCAATTAATATGTGTTTATTTACTGATTTTCATTACAGAAAAAAAGAGCCGTTGTTATTTCACTTGATTGCAAATCGAACAGACGGTAAATACCGTAATCCTTTTGATTGATGGGTTGAACTAGATGGTGGCTGGTAATCGGGGCTACTGGTTTATTGTTGTAAATGGTCGCTTGAGTGGTGTGAGTTCCCACGTAGTTGTCCTGTTCAGTTGTAATTTTGAGGTTTGGAGTGATCCTATACATCTATCTTTGTTAAATGGTCAGACCGGAATGGCCATTTATAACCCAGAAACGATGACTACAGTTTAAGCGACCAAATTATTAATAAAAAATCTCTGTAATTTTTAACCCCAAATCCCTGTATTGTTAACAACAAATCTCTGCAATTCAACTAATTAATTAGCGACGTCATTAGCGCAACGATGTTATCTCTTTGTGTCTGTCTGTATGTCTGTGCCTCTCATTCTTTCAAACGTTCTAAATATCCAGGTTCTAAACTAACTCCCCATATCCCTTCTCTCTCTTTCTTTCTCTCTCTCTCTCTCTCTCTCTCTCTCTCTCTCTCTCTCTCTCTCTCTCTCTCTCTCTCTCTCTCTCTCTTAAAATCAGTCTATCAGGATGCTTCATTATATAGCAATCAGTTAATAAAATTGTCTTCTATACTGATCTGATGTAGACCTTTATTGGAGATCTCGGGATTTCATACTAATGTTCAAACGAAAGTTTCATGTGTGCTCTCTGTATGTTTAATATATTAATTTCTTCACTGGATACTTAAGTTTCCTAAAGAGTCATAGTCAAAAATGCATTCAAAACAGAGGATGTGAATGTAGTGCACGATCAGGTTGTTGAACATTCCATTAACAATAGACAATACACATTAAATATGAATGGTGCAATGTATCATAATGTTTGAAGATTAAAATCCATTTGAAACTAAAATGTAAAACAAAGCGATACTATATAAAACAGAAAAACTTCCTCAAGGAAAGTAATTCTTGAATAAGAGGAAAAGTGACATCCGGAAATTTTTACGTTTAAACAAGGAAAAAGCATAAGTATTCATATATTAGATTTTCCTCTTTCTCTATAGTGTGATTCATAATGTAACAAGTTTAATGCATAACACAATGCTGCCAATTCCACTTTCCTCCATCACTGATCTACATATTTCATGAAACAGTTTTAGCAAGTCATCGATGACCATTAGAGATGACGGTTATTTTTTTTCTCTCTCTCTCTATACACACACACACACACACACACACACACACACACACACACATATATATATATATATATATATATATATATATATATATATATATATATATATATATATATATATATATATATATATATATATATATATATATATATAGGTGAGGCAGAAACAATGACATAATGGTAGTTTTCCATCGTCAGCGTTAATGTTTATTCACTCTGGTGTAGTCGTAGGTTGGGCAGGAAGTCTATGAAATGAACATTAACATCTCTGATATTATATATTGTGGAAATCTCGAGGGACTGACTTGTATGCGGACAAGTGTCAAAAGCGATTTCAAGAATGGCTGTTCGCTCTGTAACTTGAATTAGCGATGCACAAAATGCACAAAAATGAATTTAAAAATGTTTGGCAATTATATACGTTACATGCGGTCCATTAGCTTGCAAATTTGTGAAATGCTATAAAATGAAGAGCCTTTCTCAAAGGACTTCTATCGGTATACAAATAAATATCCAGGTTGACTAAATTCCTGAAAGGAATCACAAAGTTTATTGAAAATTAAACGATTTGGCACAAAGGTGATCAACGTTTGCGTAAGTAATAAACATCGATGACAATTGTTTTGCATCATATTCAAATATGATGTCTACAGAAATATTTTACAATATGGTTATATGTAGAAAATTGATACATACACTTAGAATGAACTCATGGGTAAACACGTTTTATCCTGGATATCATGAGATGCAAACTGTTGCTTGGATGTGATTTGCTACAAGTATAATCCCTTTTTCATATTATTTGAACGTGCAAAGTCACCACGCTTGTTTGAACAAAACTAAGCTATACTGAAGATGCTTTGCAATACAATTCAAAGTATAATTTAATAAAACCATCAGAAAAGAGAAGAGCGAGGTTTGTAGTAGATACAAGTCTATAAACATATTGTTTATTTTTGGTGAAAGACACACAATTAGAACAGAAATTCACATTAAAGGATATTTCTACCGGAGATTTGGTTTATCAATTATATTTTGTTGAATAATAATAATAATAATAATAATAATAATAATAATAATAATAATAATAATAATGACTTTGTATAGCACATATTCTTTAAAAACTCTAAGCGCTTTAGAACATTTATATGAATGACTACAAAAAACAAAACTCCATGAAATTAGAAAACATAAAAAATGCTGAAACTAATTAAGACGGACCTCTTAATCAGTCCGTCACAGAAGTAGGTTTGATTTTAGTATTGTTTCTAGCTAATCGAAGAGCATCTTTTAAATATAGTAACATGAGACAACATGTTGATATGTATGTAATCGTACAGGATTTTTGCACTTTACCCAGATAGAAAATAATTTGTCAGCATTGAATACAACTCCCTTTAGACAACAATGCAACATGTTTGTGATCTGGAGTTTGTAAAATGATATCGTTTCAATGTATCTGCAGCCTGACGATCAATGGCTATGTGTAGCATTTTAGCATCATGCCGCAGACATATAACATGATGTTCCACCCAGTCACATTATCCTGACACCATGGTAAACAATCCCTACAATAATCTCTTAACGTTGAGCGATGAGCGAGGCAGCTGCTAGTTTCATTTGTATATGGCATGCTTTGGTATGACTATGCCGGGTATCGAACCCGCAATCGACCGCTTCCGAGGCGGATGCTCTAACCTCTAAGTCATCGAATCGATCCAGACAACAATGCAGATGTATACACATACAGATTCTTTAATCCAAAAACGTCTTTTATAAATTTTAGCAATATCCAGTTACGAGCTTCAGTATAATAACAATATATATCGTACGTTGCTTTTTAAGCATTGAAGTGGATGACTGAACAACCGATATAATGGAGATTTACTATGTTTGCAAGCAAGCTTAAGCTATAAACAATTTCTTTCAACTCAGCAGACATATTGAAATTATAGATATATTTCTTGTTACTGAAACTGTTTGGTAATAATGTTTAGACTATCTATCTATTATCGATATACCTATTCATATAAACACACACACACACACACACACACACACACATGTATATATATATATATATATATATATATATATATATATATATATATATATATATATATATATATATATATATACATATATATCAGAGTGCATATCTTGTTCATTAAAGACAAAAGTGACTTTGTTCAGATTAAGGTTGTTCTTGTTCGTTAAAGACAAAATAACTTTGTTCAGATTAAAGTTGTTCTTAAGGATCATGAACCATAGTTGAAAAATGTAACCTTAAATCTACAGCTATCAAAATTAACACCAGATACATTTACATATAATTCAGAATTATTTAAAATAAACAGCTTCCGATTTCACTTGAGCATTTCCATTTACTCAAATCAGGCCTCTGCTGTGGACTAAAATCTCTTAACAAAAGTAGAAAAGGCACATAATGAGACTCTGTCACAGAATTAGGCGAAAATTGAACTGATTTTTGTTCTTCTTGAATTGCAAACGAAACTCACCATTTTCTTGATTTCGTCGTACACGCATTACCTGGGGTGATTAAGTGGCGTGTAACGATTTGCATGTGCCAGTTTGTTAATTACATGAAATCCGAAATACTCGTTTTACGTGGTGCGCGGCAAGCTCGATGTGATTTATGTTCACCTATAGAGAGTATATAAGGCGAGATATTTCTCATAATAATTACGGGAACCAAAATATCTAATCGAAGGATAGATAAGCTCGTCTTTCAATTCTCCAGCCAAAGGGCTGTTACCGTGTTTCTGATACCGTAGCTGTTACCGTGTTTCTGATACTGTAGCTGACAATCGCTGTTACCATAGATCTGATAATCGCTGATACCGTAGATGTCAATCTGATACCGTAGATGTCAATGTTTCTGATACCGTAGCTGCTAACGTAGTTGATACCATTTCTGATACCGTAGCTGTTAACACATCTGATACCATCTTTTGATAAACGTCTTTGATATCGTCTGATTTGTTGTGGGACATCTATTATTTGTTCCGGAACATCTCTGTATAAATATCTGAATGTGATTGTGCCGTTAATTTGTGCAAACGGAATTGAAGTATCTGTCTGTGTGTCGATCTGTCTGTTCGTCAACATCTGTGTAACGTGTAAATATCCGGAAAGCTAGAAGTCCGAGTGTCGGAGCTGTCTGAGTTGTAAAACATCCGGGTCAACATCTAGGGTAGTGAGGAACCGTTGGTTCTGGTAGATGTTGTATGTTGTCTGAACGTATAACTGTGGTGGATCCGTGAAGGGAAACGTCCGATAATAGTATTGGTCAACCCTAGGTTTTCGGGGAAACTGGGAGACGATTCAACTGTTGCTGAATCGTGCGGTTATACGGGGTCGAGACACATATGTGTATTGAAATTGTAGTACAATTTAATACATTGTTGTATTTGCATGCTTATGTCAGATCACAATAATATTTCAAGTGATCGCATAGATGTCAATAAAAGCTAGCAACTTGATTGAATACAAGTATATGGTCGTGCTAGTTATCGCAATCCATCGTGCGATAGTATAGTTTGTCGTTTGTGTTCATTTTTCGTAATTTATACTTGCATTAATTTAACTTTCGTAAAGGATCCTTGGATCTGTGTATAGTCCAAGAGATCCCTTTACATCTGAGATTCCTTTTGTATTAATATTTAATTTGTTCATGTATTGTGAATGGTTGTGAGTGTAATTGTGGGTTGAGTGCATGAATTATTGTGTTGTTACATCTGTATTTTTTTTCATTTATAATTTATTACATAAATTTATATTTTCTTTCACAAATTGTGTTTGCATTGTTCATTTAATCCACCCTCCTCTCGGTAACAATTCTGATACAATGGTGTCAGAAGTGGGATCGTTGGATTAAGTGAACTGTCAATCATTTTTGTGAAGGTATACATTTAATCTTTATATTTGAGCGTGACCTTCTGTTAAGATAATACTCTAGTTGGAGTTTATTTTTGTTTAGTTTACCTAGGTCCGTGTGTCCAGTATAAACGTGTTTAAAGTATTGGTTTGGTTATATATCTATATTCATATTACAATTGTCATGTCATCCCTTAAGGACTTGGTTGCCTTAGGCAAAGAATTTGGGTATGAAGGTGAAAGTCTAAGGAAATTTATTCAAGAAGAATAAGCCCGGGAAAGGGAAGAAAGGGCAAGGTCAAGGGAATTAGAAAGGGAATCCGAAGAAAGGAAACGGGAATTAGATAGGGAATTCGAACGGGAAAAAGGGGAAGCCGAAGAAAGGAAATGGGCCTTTGAGAGGGAAAAGATAGAATTAGAGAAGCAGGCCGAAAAGGATAGGATAGGATGGGAAATGGAAGCGGAGCAAAAGCGAATAGAGTTAGATGAAAAAGCAAAGCAACGGGATCATGAGCGTAAGGTAGAATTAGCGACATCTGGAAGAGAACACGATTCTGCCTTTAGCAAATTAAGGGGCCCCAAATTACCTCCCTTTGACGATGAGAAAGATAACATGGATAGTTATCTTCATCGGTTTGAGCGGTATGCCGAAAACCAGAAGTGGAGTCAAAATGACTGGGCATTGCATCTTAGTGCGCTTTTAAAAGGTAAAGCGCTGGATGTATACTCTCGACTTCCTAGGGACGATGTGTTTAAGTACGACGTCCTAAAGGAAGCACTTCTCAAAAGGTACGAGCTCACTGAACAGGGTTTTCGGAAAAAGTTCAGGTATAGCAAGCCCGATAAGGGAGAAACCTTTGGTCAGTTCACCGTCAGAATTGCGAACTATTTTGAGCGGTGGATTGAATGCGGCAAAGCGGTGAAGACGTTTGAAGGGTTGACTGATTTCTTGCTCAGAGATCAATTATTTAATACAGTTGGGCGAGAATTAGATCAATTTCTGAAGGAGAAAGTCTTCACGAACGTAAAAGATATGGCTAAGCAAGCCGATTTATTTGCCGAAGCTCATGGGGGAACCCAGAACGTGGTTTTGAAAGATTTTAAGTCTGGAAACCAGTCTGTAAGACCTATGCCTAGGGAGCCTGTAAAATCAGCTGAGGTAAAAAGGTCAGTTAGGAATCCAGTTTTTCAGCGTGTGCAATGTTTCTTGTGTAATGCATGGGGTCATGTTCAAAAAGACTGTCCTAAAAGAAAGGCACTTATACATAAGGTAGCAGTGGCTATACAAAGTAAAGGTATATCTGATAACATCGTACAGGTAGAACCTTGTATTCATTCGCTTGGCACGTGTTTATTTCCTGAAGCGCGTGTACCAACCGCGAGAGGGTTTGTCAACGGTCGAGAAGTCGTGGTATTGCGTGACACTGGTTGTACGGGCGTAGTGATCAAAGGTAGTCTCGTGCAGGATAACCAAATGCTCGGGTGGGAATCCCCATGTATGTTACTTGATCAGACGATGGGTCGCATTCCCGTAGCAAGGATCACAGTAAAAACACCTTTCTTAACGGGAACTGTTGATGCCCTTTGTATGGACAATCCTATTTACGATCTGACGATCGGTAATGTTGAAGGTTCCCGTCTTCCAACCATGGCCGATTTTAAAATACCTTTGGCCCAGGCAGTCGAAACGCGAGCGCAAACACGGCGAGAGAAAACCGATCTCCGGAATTTCGCGTGATGATTTCAAACAAGAGCAAGAACATGATGAATCCATCAGAACAATTGTTGAGAAAATCACGTCCGGCGCGATTAAACATTGCAAGCGTGGGGGTAGCTCGAGATTCGTACGCAAGAACGGATTAATTCATAGGGAGTTTAGCGCTCGGGAGGGTAAGAAGTATTGGCAAGTGGTCGTACCCCAGAGATATAGATCTCAAGTACTTAGGGTGGCGCATGAGTCAAGCATGCCCTTAGGACAAATGCCATTAATAGATACACCGTTTAAAAGAGTGGCAGTAGATATTGTAGGACCAATACACCCGGTTACCGAAAGAAAGAATCGGTATATACTTACTCTGGTTGATTACGCAAGCAGATACCCTGAAGCCGTAGCGTTACCAACTATTGAAACGGAAAGGGTAGCTGAAGCATTAGTTGATATCTTCAGTAGGGTAGGGGTGCCAGAGGAAATCCTCACTGATTGTGGTGCCCAATTCACCTCTGACCTCATGGGTGAAATAAGTAGGCTGTTATCCATCAAACAGCTAAACACTACCCCATACCATCCGATGTGCAATGGACTGGTAGAGAAGTTTAATGGTACCCTGAAGAGCATGCTACGAAAGATGTGCGCGGAACGTTCGCAAGACTGGGACCGTTATTTAAACGCTGTTCTGTTCGCGTACCGTGAAGTACCGCAGGAAAGTTTAGGGTTTTCACCTTTTGAACTGTTGTATGGTAGAACAGTTCGAGGCCCGATGCGGATACTACGCGAACTATGGACTGGTGACGTCGCGAACGAGGAAATAAAAATGACTTACCAGTACGTGTTAGATCTAAGAAATAAACTTGAGAGTACATGCCAGATGGCACGTGACGAATTGATTAAATCGGGGCGTAGATATGCCAAGTATTACAACCGCAGAGCGCGAAATAGGAAATTTCTTGTGGGAGATCAGGTGCTATTGCTTCTTCCAACGAGTTCAAATAAGTTATTAGTCCAGTGGAAAGGTCCCTATGAAGTTAAAGAGGTAAAAGTTGACATGGACTATAAAATTGACATGGACGGTAATGTAAAGACATTCCATGCTAACATGCTCAAGTTGTATATCACGAGACAGAGCGACAATGTTGAAAAGGGGGTCTTAAATGTCGTTTGTACGGCAGTCGTAGACGATGATGAAGCTGATTCGAATATCGAGAGTGCCCTTGAATGTCCCTTGGGAGTTGCGGGGGAGGGGATAGACAAAGTCGATGTGAGTGAGGAGTTGACGAAAGACCAACGTCAACAGATTAATGTGCTCTTGGCTAAACACTCTTATGTATTCACAGATAGACCATGTTATACAACTTTATTGGACCTCAAAATTAAGCTGAATACGTCTGACCCTATTCGAATCAAGGGATATCCGGTGCCATACAACGCACGTGAAGCTGTGGACGAAGAGGTGGGTAAAATGTTGGATCTGGGGGTGATTGAACCCTCCAACTCACCATATTCGTCTCCAGTAGTGCTAGTAAGGAAAAAGGACGGGACGAACCGATTCTGCATTGATTTTCGGCAGTTAAATAAAATCACTGTGTTCGATGCAGAACCAATGCCAGATATGGAGGGTCTATTTGCGAAGTTGTCGGGAAACCGATGGATTTCCAAATTGGATCTGTCCAAGGGATATTGGCAGGTTCCCATTGTCCCAGAGTCCCGAACTTTGACGGCATTTGCGACCCAGAAAGGATTGTATCAATTCAAAGTGATGCCTTTCGGGTTAGTTGGAGCCAGCGCCACCTGTTGTCGATTGATGCGAAAGTTGCTGAAAGGTTTAGCAAACGTTGATAGCTTTGTAGACGACATATTCGTGTACACGAATACTTGGAGTGAGCACGTGTCCGTCCTGAGCGAGCTCTTCAATAGACTCCGCAAAGCGAACCTTACAGTGAGACCCACTAAATGCAGTATTGGTTATACAGATTTAGATTGTTTGGGTCATAGGGTCAGCGGTATGGGTCAGTTAAAACCTCATCCCAAGCAAATTGAAGCAATTAGAGACGCACCGAAGCCAACCAACAAAACGCAGGTAAGATCATTTCTAGGTCTAGTAGGTTTTTACAGAAAGTTTATACCGAACTTTGCAGCCATTGCTAGCCCGCTGTCTGATTTGACCAAGAAGGGGCAACCAAACAAAGTTGAATGGGGACCGCCACAAGATAAAGCATTTTGTACTCTGAAAGAGAAACTGGTTAGTGCACCTATATTGAAATTGCCAGATGTCAGCAAACCTTTTATTCTAAGAACAGACGCTTCTGAAACTGGGTTGGGGGCAGTTTTACTGCAAGAGCAGGACGACAGTAAGTTACCCGTAGCTTACTCGAGTAGAAAATTGCTACCTAGGGAGAAAAATTATTCCGTTATAGAAAAGGAATGTTTGGCCGTAGTATGGGGAATTGGGAAGTATCACGCATATCTGTTTGGGAGAGATTTCGTTCTCGAGACTGATCACCAACCCCTACTGTATTTAAACAAGGCCAAGGTCGCTAACGCTCGGTTGATGCGTTGGGCGCTAACACTACAACCTTATCGTTTCCGTGTAGAAGCAATAAGGGGAGTTGAAAATATAGTCGCAGACTACTTGAGTAGGGCATGATGGGAAATTTGTATGAATTTGCCCAGTAATAAAATCCAGTTTGTAGTATAACCAGTGTAAATGTTGTAAGATATCATCAGTAGTTATTTTTCTTCTATTCTGTGTTAGTTTTAAAAATGTGTACATTTTTATTCTTAGGGGCGAGGTATTGTCACAGAATTAGGCGAAAATTGAACTGATTTTTGTTCTTCTTGAATTGGAAACGAAACTCACCATTTTCTTGATTTCGTCGTACACGCATTACCTGGGGTGATTAAGTGGCGTGTAACGATTTGCATGTGCCAGTTTGTTAATTACATGAAATCCGAAATACTCGTTTTACGTGGTGCGCGGCAAGCTCGATGTGATTTATGTTCACCTATAGAGAGTATATAAGGCGAGATATTTCTCATAATAATTACGGGAACCAAAATATCTAATCGAAGGATAGATAAGGTCGTCTTTCAATTCTCCAGCCAAAGGGCTGTTACCGTGTTTCTGATACCGTAGCTGTTACCGTGTTTCTGATACTGTAGCTGACAATCGCTGTTACCATAGATCTGATAATCGCTGATACCGTAGATGTCAATCTGATACCGTAGATGTCAATGTTTCTGATACCGTAGCTGCTAACGTAGTTGATACCATTTCTGATACCGTAGCTGTTAACACATCTGATACCATCTTTTGATAAACGTCTTTGATATCGTCTGATTTGTTGTGGGACATCTATTATTTGTTCCGGAACATCTCTGTATAAATATCTGAATGTGATTGTGCCGTTAATTTGTGCAAACGGAATTGAAGTATCTGTCTGTGTGTCGATCTGTCTGTTCGTCAACATCTGTGTAACGTGTAAATATCCGGAAAGCTAGAAGTCCGAGTGTCGGAGCTGTCTGAGTTGTAAAACATCCGGGTCAACATCTAGGGTAGTGAGGAACCGTTGGTTCTGGTAGATGTTGTATGTTGTCTGAACGTATAACTGTGGTGGATCCGTGAAGGGAAACGTCCGATAATAGTATTGGTCAACCCTAGGTTTTCGGGGAAACTGGGAGACGATTCAACTGTTGCTGAATCGTGCGGTTATACGGGGTCGAGACACATATGTGTATTGAAATTGTAATACAATTTAATACATTGTTGTATTTGCATGCTTATGTCAGATCACAATAATATTTCAAGTGATCACATAGATATCAATAAAAGCTAGCAACTTGATTGAATACAAGTATATGGTCGTGCTAGTTATCGCAATCCATCGTGCGATAGTATAGTTTGTCGTTTGTGTTAATTTTTCGTAATTTATACTTGCATTAATTTAACTTTCGTAAAGGATCCTTGGATCTGTGTATAGTCCAAGAGATCCCTTTACATCTGAGATTCCTTTTGTATTAATATTTAATTTGTTAATGTATTGTGAATGGTTGTGAGTGTAATTGTGGGTTGAGTGCATGAATTATTGTGTTGTTACATCTGTATTTTTTTTCATTTATAATTTATTACATAAATTTATATTTTCTTTCACAAATTGTGTTTGTATTGTTCATTTAATCCACCCTCCTCTCGGTAACAATTCTGTTACAGTCTCTTGGAAGAGATTTTAATCATTATATGGTTTATCACTATTCAATAGCTTGACTGTATGTTGGAGAAGCAAGGCAAATTTTAAATTAGCCAAAATTGGGCTAATTCCTACAAAGTTGTTCTTCACACCCATAGGTAGGAACCAAATTTTAGATAAAAATACGATTAGCTAAAAGTTGGCTAGTGTCTGTTAATATAACCCCAATGTATGGTTGCAAAAGACCAAACTCTATGCAACTATGATTGGACTAAATTTGGCTAACTGCAATATTGTTCATTTTCATAATGTATTGTATGACCTTTAGGCAGAAACCAAAGTTTGGATAAATGTATCCTTAGCCAAACTTTGGCTAAGGATTCTGTTGCCATGCTCAGTGAGGCTGGTGCACAACTAATGTCCTTTTAGCAAAATTTGGCTAGTGTCAGCAACAGCTTTGCAAAACAGCTTTATGTATGGCTGTTAGAATCCTCTTCAGTGATTCATTCCATACCGTTGTATAAATGTAAGCTTACAACATTTTTGGCCATTGCCTCAATGTTTCTTTTGTATAACCTACAATAATAACTCTTAGAGATCCAACTTGGGCTACATGTAAGGCTAAATCTCTCACAGGGAGTATAAGCATACTAGAGTTGTTGCAAAACCTGTAAAACCTAAATTTTATACCAAGTATTTGACAAGAGAGATGGACCATTATGAAGATGGATGCATATAAAATCAAGAGAACAGCAAAATATTAAAACAAATGGTTAAATACACAAAATATGTATTATATGTATGATATGACTGAAATGGTGTAAATTGTACATAAAACTTTTAATAATATAATATGCATATGAAAAACACCAGAAAAATTGATAGCGTTTGATGGGTGTTTTCTTTCAATGTAAAATGAAAATATCTTTTCTGCTGTATTTGAAAGAACAATGCCTGTTTGATTTTTCTTTGTTTATAAAACAATTTTTACTTTAGCATTAAAGATCTTGTTTTAATATAATTCTTGTTATGGCTAATGGCAATCTTCTTGAAGTAGGAAGTCCCAGGTATAATATTGTTGACTGATGTCCTCAGGTATTTAAACTATGTAACTGATACCTTAAATTACTTTGTATTGTATATTCCAAGGGTAACCTCAGTGGTCGCAACTTCCTAGACCTGACAAATTGTAATGATTGTTTCATCTATTAGATATAGAGCATATTTCCCAACTTTAGATTTTCTTCTGTCTGCATGGTCAGCTTGATGTCCACCCGATGCTTGTTGGGTTGTGTATACCTGAACAATTTTTGTCAGTAGTTTCGAATGAAATTTATTTATTCTAAACTAAAAAATTAACCAAGTCTTTTGAATGATTGTTTTAATGTCACAATAGAAGAAATTAATGTTAAAAATAATAATGTTCAAATTACATTGCAATTTAGTTGGAAAATTAAAAATGAAGATTCTAATCTTAACTTTAACTACCGTGTTGTCTTTGGTAGACTGCTATGGTGGCCTAGTGGTTAGAGCATCCACATCTGATGTGAAAGGTCGTGGGTTTGATCCCCAGCCGAGTCATACCAAAGACTTATAAAAAGGGTACTGCCTGGCAATCAGCATTAAGAGGTTAGTGTTAGGACTTGTTGTCAGAATAATGTTACTGGGTGGGACATCATGTTCCATGTTTGTGACATAATGGCCCAGTGTTAGGCACCACTATAAACTGCACCACTGCAGACATAAGAGTTGCAATTTTAATATGCTTGGATATTTCTCATAATGTATCTTGTCTTAAATCTTGACTAGATAAACTTATTTATCAAGTTTGTTAAAGTGATACAAACAAGCACAGTCTATGAGTTACAATATCACCTCCTTTATAGCAAAAGTCATAAACATCTTGATGAGTTAAACTTTCTTACTAAGTTAGATCCAAATTTGATTGGAAATACTCTTTTGAAAGGCATAATAAGCTTAGCCAATCAAATGCCAGATCACTTAATTACTATATAATTTGACATTGCTCTTAATAAAATTCACTTATCATCTTCGTGATATTTGCCAATATTTATCAATATCAGCTCATAAATAAAGTGGTTAAAATCTCATGCAACTTGTTGCCATCTCAGTTGAGATCTCGTTATATAAGCTTTTATTCTCAGTTTAATAAAACTTAAAAACATGTACAAATATGACAGTTAGAAAGATAACTGATTGAGTCAGATACAAGATGAAATAATTACTATGAATGGATATCAATCTTACTAAACTGATGAGATCTCAGTTATATAACCTGTACTGCAAGTATTATAAAAACTAAAAAAAAATATTGCTTTAATATTGGTAACAAACTCGGCTAATCGGATACTAGATCCCCTTATTAATATGCTTTGATTTTAGTCATTGTTGAATTAGTCTAAAATATTGAAATAAGCTCATATTCCATGCTTTAATTAAAATGAAATCAAATATATGAATGATAGAGTGGTAAAAATGTAATTGCTAAAGGATGGCAGGATGAAGGCTTATACAGGAGAAAAGGTAAAGTCATTTCACCTCATGGCCCGAGGAGTTAAAATTAAGTTAAATAGGTAAAGTGGACATTTTTACAGTAGCTTTAGCCCCTTCAACACAGCTGTTATGGACGTTTTCATCCATGTATCTAAGACCCTCAATTAGTGCTTCCTTTCCCCTTGTGAATGTTCCACGTAACACTCTCAGAATTATGTTAATGAATGCATACCTGCAGAAATATGAACTTACAGTATACAGAAATGGCATAATAGTTATCATAATTCCATGTGAGATTCAAGATAGAGCTTTACATCAGATCTTCATTAATTCTTGTTAAGTCAACTTTCTAAACTAGCTGACTAAACACTGTTTTTAAAAAATGTTATATGTCTCTCTTGACTGTTTAAAAGGACCTTTAAATTATTATATTAAATTGTGAACTTTGACCTGGAGAGAAAGCAACCTATACTCCCAGATGTGAAGAAGCCTTGGGCCTTGTATTGTTTATATACATGTACTTGTAGGGTGCCCTGTAATAAAGGTATGGTGCTTATATGATATGAACAATTCAACCTAATTGTTTTTATAAACCTGTATCAATGTAAATTTTGGTGTTCGCATCGTTATACCAGGTGCAGTTGAGAAGGAAAAAAAAGTCACACATGTATTCATGAAGGAATTTATTTTATATTTTATCTGCAACCAAAATGTATCAACAGATTGCATTGAAAACAGTAGTGCAGAGGAAATCCAACCATGTGTAAAGACATACTAATATTTATTTATGTAACAGGTGGTGATGATAACATACAAATTGTGCACAAGTTTCAAGTAATTTGTAAACCAAATGATCTAATTGCACACATGCTTCTACTGGTAATTTCATATTGTTCAGTTTTTATCATGTAAATATTAGATCTATTCTATGATGCATTTGATAAGTAGATTATTAACATATAATTCATAACATTAACAGACCCATTATAAATTTACATTTGTCCATGATTTTGCATGTCAAAATTATTAAAGTATACATCAACAGTCGTTTCAAACATTGTTCAATCAAGATACAGTTAGTTTGTTTAATTACTCATTCAGCTGACAAAAAGTTAGCAAGTAAAATGTATAGTGAATAGTGAATTTCATGTGCATACATGACTGTGTCACAAAGATATGTACAATTAATTTTTCCCTTCTCCTTAAATTAGATGACTATATACAGATTATATCGGTGTACTGCTTTCATAAGGATATATGAATATCTTATTCATATGATCTGAGTTTGTTGTGACATGTATAAAATGTTACATTAAACACAATCTAGAATGTTCAGCTAAATGAAATCCAAGTAATGAAGTATATCATTCAGGAATCATAAGGATGATACAAGACTGTTAGCAGCAAGCACATGTCCCTTAGCTCAATATCAAAGGTTTGCATTCCCATCATGAGTAGATTATTCAAATGTGTAATTAACCATGTTCTCCCAAGTGATTTTGGCTTTGAAACTTGAATTAGAAATTGTGCTAATAAGGATGACCCTTGTTAAATGTCAAACTGTTAGCATCGGGCAAAATTTAAGGAAAAACATTTTAATCAAAATGAAACTTGAACTAACATGAAAATGTTACTCTTCATCATGTTCCTGTTTCAAAGTGTTACATCTAATACTTCTGTCAATTTCTTGAGGTTTCAAGTACCTTTAGAGTCTCTTTCAAAACAGGTATTGAAGAACCACTGTGGGTTAGATACTAAGGTACTACATGGTGGTGTATTGTACTGCCATAATATACGTCATAATATTCATTCCTTATTTAAACAAAAGATAGATAGATAGATAGATAGATAGATAGATAGATAGATAGATAGATAGATAGATAGATAGATAGATAGATAGATAGATAGATAGATAGATAGATAGATCAAGATAATACAGTTAATGTCTCAGATACAAATACATGCTGAATGCAACTGATTTACCAAGTAAACATTTGGGCATTTAAGTACAATTAATGATGTTATGAGAGTCTGAATTCTGTCTTTAGTAAATTGTGGGAAGTAAAATACTAAAATGACTTAACATGTAATGGTTCATTATGCCCTCAATATATTTGACACAGTAACATCTAGTTTTGTGAAAATTGGTGCAATGATGCATCTCAGTTAGAATTAAAGGAAGTCAGCAACTCAAACATTAAATTAGGTAAGCGTGACTTTTTTTTCATGCTCTATTTGCATTATTTACTTCAGCTGTGGAACTATTACACCCTTACTATGCTGAACTCTATTTCACGCGTGAAATTTGGCATGTGAGTTGTTTATAAATTAGTTATGGCGTATGGATATTCTACAATGAAAATAGTTATGATATGGATATTCAGCTATCTGTTCATTACACTCTCAATGTCATTGACCATATAACACCTGCACACAAAAATTGGTATGAGCATCAGTAATACAGAGGATGACTCCACCATGCCAAAACAAATGTTACTGTTGACTTGTTTGCATGCTTTGGAAATGTTTTTTTTTAGCTGTCTGGTAAATAGGCCCACTTTGATCTATACTCGTGAACATTAGCATATAATATAATATAATGGATAGATTGATGTAACTTTCACATATTAGAGTATCTTGAACTATATTTGCTACATGCTATATATAATTATTGACTAACTATAATTTATGAAACTTAAGTAAATATCACAGAGTGAGTAATGCAGTCATATAAAAACAGGTCACTACAGTTTTGTTCAAGTCTGCATGATGTTCCAATGTTCCGACATTTGTTGACATGTTTGTCTTTTCAACCTTTTTTTGCTAAATGCTTTGTGTCTACAGCTGTGTTACAAATGAGTTTAACCTAAACAGTGTGTACCGTATGTGACCATGCTATCTTAATGCATCTAAATATATAGTATAGAGCAGTATTAACCTTTCCTTTTTGGCTTTAATGGGTGTAGCAAAGTGTGTATCACATGACATTTTGCCATTATGATACTGATGTCACCCAGCACTCTGTCCTATGTAACCTGTATTGGAACATTTACTGCAAATATTTCTACAATCATTTAGGTTAACAAAGCACCCCTGTGAAGGCATTATTTAACAAACTGATTGCTCAAAACTTTTATCGTTGTTTCACTTTTTAACTTTTCCTGTGTAATTTTGTAAAATTATTTCATTTTTATCTCAAGTTTATGTCCAAATGAATTAAAAGGTTTTATTATTTAACATTTTAGTCCGTACTAAAACGCACCAACTAAAGAAAGGAATAGTTTGTATATGTTCACTTTTGTTCATATGATTTTTCATTCACATATTCTCACACATATTGTTGAGAATATCACATAATTAAATTATATCTACTGATAAGTTCACATATTAATGAATAATTATTAACTTCATAAATTACTATCACTAATTGATCAATAAATTAAGTTTAATTCACTCTGTCAATATGTATACAAATTTGTAAGTGTCATGCAGACATAAAAGCAACAAAGGAATTTAACTCTCAAAGATTTCATATAAATCCATTCTCTCATTTTCAACCAAATTATTATTTAATTAAAAATTATAAAGGTGATTACTAACTACCTCATTTAGCATAACAATATGTAATACAATTGTTATATCTTTCCACAATATGTTTAGTTTGCAAAATCTTTCAAATAACCTGACATTTTGCTATCAAAACTATTATTACAGCAAATGTTGATATTTAACGTTTCTAAATTATTTGTAAAATATTATATTTAGTAGTAACGTTTGATTCTAGCTGAACAAGTTCTTGTGAAGTATGCCAAGATGTACAATATTCAACCAACAATAATAGTTTTAGCAATATTTGTTTAGTACATCTTGAACGCTAAATAATACTATCAAAAATAATAGTAATAATAATAATAATAATAATAATAATGACGAGGACTTTGTATATCGCCCAATCTAAAGAGGCTCTAAGCGCTTTACAACATTAGAAAACACTTATACCATAAAAAAACATATATAATATGATTACAAAAACAAGAGTGATCATGTACTTACAAAAAACATTAGAAAACCAGTGTGCATTTATAAGTCAAAATAATTTAAAGTCTCACAGCTTGATTAGAGAGCAGATAAGGTCATGTTATATGATGTACAAGGGGGCACTCACCCATTATTATGTACTTTTGAGAGAGTGATGTATGTAAGGTGAAGTTGTTTGCATATAAAACATGCACAGTGGAGAGAATGTTGGAACACCTCTATGCTACTTTGATGTAATATGGCTGGGTTTTCTTTGTATATTGTACTTTTGGAAATTGTAAATAAACTTTGCACACTGCTAACTAACAGGAATACGACCATGTCCAAAAATCAGCCAGAATATGTCTAAAGTACACTATCTTTAGCAGATATTAGAATAGGGAAAGTGCATTTGCCAGACTAGACAATATCAGCTTCTGAAAGTGCAATGAATGAATTACCAATATATAAAATATAAAAGAGTTATTGTTTTTACAATTTACCTCTAATGTTCAGGAAGGGAAAATGACGACGTATAGCTAGCACTTCTTTGTAAAGGTGCACATCAAAGGTAAGGCCAAGCTGTATACTCTATCATACATAGTACACCCATCAATCATATGACAAAATAAAGGGAATTCAAAGTTCTTTGAACAATGCCCAAGATATACAAGGTATTGTTTACATATCCACTATAGCCAGTGTGAAAACCTTGGGAAATTCTTTGTTTTTAACCCTATGCAAAATATGAAACTGTATATCGCCAATACAGGCAAGTTGGGAAGAGGGGGGAGAGTTATCTGTTGATAAGACAAAAGCCAACTTTTGTCTCTTATATCAAGTAAAAGACATGAAGCATATGAACAGACCATATAATTTTGAGTAAATAAAATATTTTAAGTCAGAAGGAAATCTACAGTGCTATGTTCTTAAGTCTGAAAATTTTAAGTTACCCATTTTGTGGAAAAACAAATATCACGATATCCGCAAAAACACTCTTGATGAATTACAAGACATTGGTCTTACTATTTCTTTAATATTTGTGTGTTTCTGATTCTAACAACATTATTGAATGACCTTCAACTTGTTGTGTTTTTTGTTTATTTCAGAACTCACCTTCACTCTTTCCATTCTCTCTCTCTCTCTCTCTCTCTCTCTCTCTCTCTCTCTCTCTCTCTCTCTCTCTCTCTCTCTCTCTCTTACTGTAATTATGAACTTTCTTTTTATTTGTAAGCTAAGACTTACAAATGATGGATAAGAATATTTTGGCAAATCCTAGACTTAATGTACTGATCAAAATCAAATATCAAGAATTTTTAAAATAAAGACAGCAGGTGACTTATTTAGAATTGATCCTATGAATTGCCAGAGGTTCGGGGACCCAGATAAATTTAGCGATCAATGGAATTAGCTAGGGAGAAAAGGAATACTCATTGGAACATACACATTTTATAGATATAGAAATATTAGATCCTCTTGGGGTTAAAAATGTATCATTTATGTTTCATTCAGATTCAAGGGGAGTATCTATTGTATTGAATAAAACTTTAAGATTCTATTTTATGTTTTTAGAAACATGAATAACATTTAATTTTTATTTAATCATCTGCAATTGGTTCTCAGTCAGATATGATAAGATTTGATCACCCAATCATCAACGTAATCATTAAAATGAATACTATGTCTCTTCCCAATTCAGGTTAAGATTAAAGGGTTACTTATTATTCTAATTGGTAACATGTTGCACATTTGATGTGTGCAAGGCAAAAATAATTTCTGATACCTTTTAAGTTCTCCATAAAGAGGACAAAATTAGTGTCACATAATAATGACACTGTCAGACACACCCACCAAAGTTGGCTGCACACAACATTTTAGAACAATCATATAAAACAACGGTACATAATGCACTAATAATTATATAACAATGGGACACTAATCGTGCTATAAAATAGGATAATCATATTTGATTTGACAGTTTAGACACCTTAACATAATTAAAGTTATCCGTTAGTGGATGATATATAAGCAATGCAGGCTATATATTAATTTTTGTTTGCCTCTGTGTCGTGCTTCACTGATTATCTAAATGTTGTCATTCTCAAGCTCTGGCCATGCAAGAATCATCAATCAAAATTAATGTTTGCATCTCTGGTAGTACCAGACCCTTTCAATAAATACTGTCACTGTAACCTACATTTAATATGACCACTTAGGGTTTACACCATGTATGCTTATAATGATGGGTTAATAAATGTATTTCTATATGATAATTCATTTGTATAATGGCTGCTGGAGACACAAGAGCTGTTGCAAATCATTGTTGTTTACATTTTATTTTGATTTCTGGTTGTATAACTGATGTATATGCATCTACCAGTAACATTTTAAAGAGCTATTGCAAGAGGTCAAAAATATTCATGATTTGTTTTTGTTGGATGACAAGTTGGTGTTCATCATACAACAGTCTTATTTGTGTCATGATGACCCAATTTAGTAGTCAAATTTACCCTCCCCATCTGAAAAACTTACCTGGGTAAATAATTGGCCAGGTGATTTTCTTCCTGCAGGGCCAGCAAAATATTTCCTCCTCATCCGAATTCTTTTTACCCTGAGGAACGAATTGGCCTGGTGATTCTTTCTCCCCCTCCAAAATAACAGGCTAACAAATTCTTTCCCCCTCAAATTACATTTTAAGCATGGGAAAATTAAAAAGGAAAGTCTTTGAAAATGGATAGTTATTTTAAGAATTTAATAGCAACTGCTTCCACCCCTGCAAATTAATATTTTTTGTTCTTCTAAAAACAATCATATTAAATTAAATTTAAATGGATAACCAACTATAGGTGATCAGTTGAGTTTATGTTTTTTTTTTACTTCGTTTGGATTTTATATATAATCAGAATAAAAAATGAGGAAGTATAACTGCCGGGTATTTTAAGTCTTTGAAGAAATACGATTGTCAGCAAAACAATTTGTTGTAAATTTAATTAATCTCTCGGTCTTTGACTTTTTATTTTCTCTTATTTTGTCTGTTTTTCTATTCTACTGTCTTTCTTTACCTCATTCTCTTCTTTTATTTACAGTTTCTCTGTTTCCTGTCTTTCTCTATTTGTCTCTGTTCATCGTCTTCCTCATTCTATCTTCTTATTTTTGTTATTCTATCTCTCCCCCCTCTTTTCCTACCTGTTAACCTCTTTTCCTGTCTGTGCCACTGTCTTCTCTCTCTCTCTCTCTCTCTCTCTCTCTCTCTCTCTCTCTCTCTCTCTCTCTCGCTTCTTCTCATTTTAATCCCTACATAAAACTGCCTCTTTTCTCTCGCCTTCTTAGTCTTTATGCGTCTCTTATGCCATTTTCTTTTTTCTTATCTCTTCTTGTGTCTGTTTTCATCTCTCTCTATCATCTATGTCTTCATCTCACATTTCTTCTTGTTTTCGACATTTACTTTTCATGTCTTCCTCTTGTGTTCCTCTCACTCTCTTTCTTGTTTTACCTTTTCTCTCTGTCTTCTGCTCTTTTCCTATATTGGTATTTCTCTATTGCTTCCTCTTTACCTCTTCTCACCTCTGTCTTCCTCTACAAATTGTATGAGGTGATGGTACATGTAATGGTATGTTTTGAGTTATAGACGTTGCAATTTCATAAAGCGAAGACAGCTACAAACTTTTCTGAAAAGTATTGTCAGGCATATGTCTCCACAATGGTTACTAAAACTGAGCAATTACATGAAAAACAACAACAGTGTAAATAAGTATATACAGGACAGTGATATGGATTCAAATATGATGTGAGCAAAACATGTTAAGATTATGAGAGCAACATCATTGTTGTCTACTGACATTTATGTGAATAGTACTAGTGGATCCAATTCCAAAAAGAGTTAACCAGTATGATTGGTTGGGATATCTACCCAGCATATTTATTCTTGGACACTTTCACTCTTTCTAGAATGTATTTACAAAACCTTACAAATGACCATTTGTGTGTGTGGATGTTAGTCTGTATTTTTGATTTTAATTAGTGCAGTGTCTACAGTGCAGCACTTTATATTGATGTCCAGCACTGATGCGTCACCCTGCAAACATGTAGCATCATGTCCCACCCAGTCACAGTATCACAAAACCAGGCCGACCAGTCATAGCATTAACCTCTTATACAGAGCCCCATGTTAGGCAGATGCTAGTATCATTTGGTATGACACAGCCGGGGTTTGGCCCACAATCTCTAACATCACAGGTAGATGCTCTAACCTCTTAGGCCATCAGAATAGTCCCCATTTTAATGTAGTGTTAGTTTGCTATGAAAGGTCCAGGAATATTCTTTATAAGTTGTGTCTTATACCATGAAAGTGACTTTTGAAATGCTATTAGCCCAATATTGTAACCTCTTTTTTTGTAAAGATTCATTTTTAAAAATAATCACTTGTGTGATTTTGTAAAGTGAAACCATAACCTGCATTATATTTCAAATGTGGGCCTTAACCAGATTTGGATAGAGTCCATTTAGGTAAAGAAACAAAATGCTGTTGGAAGAAATAATCTGCAAATAACTAGAGAGGGAACAAAATGTGTTGTAAGGGAGGGAAAATAAATAATTAGGGGTTAGGGTGGTAGAACTGGATGTTATACCATCTATGAAAACTGCCAGTTAAGAAAATGAAAGTGGAATAAGCTAACACGTTTTATAGATTGATGTTGTATTATAATTAGAGAAAGAATTTTGAGAAATGATTTGTACATGGTTATAATTCCTGCACATTGCAAGATCAGCACTTTGACTTAAGGCATTTCAGTATTATATAATTTGTTTTACAATACTCAGTATCTTGTACCAAGCAATACATCATACAACAAATCATCACTGATAATCCAATCAGCATGGTTTCAACATTTCCAGTTCATCACCATTAGTATGAAAGGCCAGAGTAATAGGCCATGTGATCCAACTCTAAGATCAAAAGTCAGAACTTCTATATCATCCTGTACAGAATTTAGCACAACTTTGAGAGGTTAAATATTGTATGCCCACCTAGAAAATGCCAGCTTAGTAGCTCACACTTCAGCCAGGAAGATATACAGTTTATGAATGAAATTAGTTTGTGCTTTTCATGAAGAAGATGAAACAGAGAATGATGATGAGACAATATAGGCAGGTGTGACAGTAGAGAGTAAGTACATTTAATGCAGTTTAAATGAATGATAAATACAGCAGGATTTCTTAAAAATGTATTAATTGAAACAATTCGTGATTAAAATTCTTTACATCAAAAATGGAAATTTCTCAACTAGTTTCAATATTTCTACCTGAAACTATTTTGAAATAAAGACTTTCGTTTTATATATATGTCACACAAACCAGCAAACTAAAGAATGTATGATCTTTCATTTTGAAATTTCAATTACAAGTTTAATATGCTGCAAATGAGAATTATTATTCCAGGATAGATACACAATTAACAATGCAATAATTAAAACAACCAACCATATTTTATGGCACTGTAATGGGCCATTTCAGCTCCAAAAATACATTTTAATTTTATACAAGATACACACTATGTTAGTATAATTTAGATTGTTCCCATGGACCTGCCAGGGTAATGCATTAAGTATGTTTTTTCTTCATGTTGTGTATTCTCCTTAATAATAATAAAAATATAATAATAATAATAATAATAATAATAATAATAATAACAATAACAATAATAATAATAATTGTGCTGTAAAGAGAAAGAAGCATACCTAATGCTTTATTAAAAGACACTTACTATATTTCATTTTGTAGGGTCTGATTGCTGACTATGCAAGGGATCTGCTCTCCTTCCACGCATTGTCTTTAACGGAGTGGAAAATGGAAATATTTCCATAAATCTTGATGATATAAATATTGATACTATATAAAAGTGTAATGTAAGTATATTTCTTATATTACTATATTTTACCAGACAATCTTTCCAACAGGTGTTTTTTCCAGATTCTAGATAGGATGGCACAATATTGTGTGAAGTTAATAAATTCAAATGAAATTTAACTGGAATTGGGATTAAATTTACCATGGCAGAAAATATTCCAAATGACAATATCTATCTGCACATGCAATAATGACAGAGTTATATAATATGATATTTTGACTAGTTACATACGAATCAGTTGTAATCTCTGCGGAAAATATTTTCAAGCCATAATGTAATAGCGATAGCTGCTGGATGAGCATTTATAGCCCTATGCAAATGAACTATTCCAAAATGAGATACAATATATGCAACAGATACACAATATGAAAATGAAATTAGCACAATAATAATTTTGAACCAATGTTGACACACAGGTGTCCAGGTCATTCTGTAATAAAGTCATTATTGCAAGTAAATTAAGAAAACACTTGAAAAAATTTTTATAGATATTAATCATATTTGGTTTTCTTTTCAGATTCTAAGAATTCATGATTATTTTTCAGAGGAGGTTACATCTTTGCTTTTTTCAGTGGAGGATATGACAGTGGAGGAAGGTAAGATTTATTTTTTTTGTTTTAAAATATATTTGTTATATATAGATAAATTGAATGAAATACTTTATTTGTATTTCCTGAAACATATTGTTACAATTTTAGTTTATATCATTTCCTGATATTCTACATAAAAATATTGATCATTTTATTCAGTAAATAACCTGTTTGCTTGAAATAGTCTATATTATATGGGCAGTAAACATTTACTATTGATGGCCATGGCGGTAAAGTTAAGCCAAGATAAGGAAGCATGACACCAAAATATATTCAAAAGGACTCAATAAATATCATAGACCTCAAGACTATTTAGTTCAAGTACGAACGCCATATTAAAGAAATGTGGACATACAAGTCAGTAGACTTTTCTTTTATGAAATAGTTGTGTCTTTAAAGTAACATTAATCCACAAGGCATAATAATGTACAAAAGGTTAATTTGCAAGTAAATACATTTTTTTTTCTCAGTCCCAGTGGGAAAGAAGAAAATGTTTTGTCATTTATGATTTTATTTGTAGGTAAACACTCCAAAATTTTTTGGGCTGGTGGAGTACAATGCTGGTGCAGTCTACATGGAACTACTAGAGGGTCAAGATAAGATTTGCTGCAAAAAGCCGTTAGAGAAACCTAAGACTGGAAATGTTCAATTTCAGTTTTCTGAAAAAAAACACATTAAATATCAAATATTAAAAATATCCAGACAATCTATGAAATTTATTTGACCACCAAGTTTGAACTAGAGATAATGAACAAATAAATATGTTATGGATGATGAACATAAACAAATAAAGGAAGCAATTGTAATATGCATCTAAAGTTAAGCACATGTATTAATTACTGATCCACTCTCAAGATATTCATTGGTTGATCTCTTAAGTACAACCTGCTTCCTTACTGCATACTACCTCCTTGTAGCTAATGCGTTTTAATCTGAGACCAATGGATTTGACTGGTAGTAATAGTTCTTCTAAACTCGTATGATTGGGTGATTATTATCAAACAAACATATTATACTACAACTTACTGCTTCTTAATGGGTAAAACAGCATCTCTGTAGCCACTAAGTCTCATCGATTTTTAAAAAAATTTTAATAGAAGACGTGTCCTTTACAGTGTGTAGAAATTTACACATTTAACCACTTGCCATTAAATCACTAAAGACGAACCTCAGACAGTCTTTGAAATTGAATTTTATATGCTGCTAACATATTGAATTTGTCTTGTTAAAACTATGTTAAGATTTAAATATGTTACAACATATCATCATCATATACAAGCAAAGTCTTATATAATTATTAGCATGTACTTTTGAACTTGAAACATAAAAGCCATTATGTTTGTTTTTACTATTATATTTGAAGCTTTGGGCACGTCTCGTATGTGATGTCAGGTCAGAATTTAAAATAAAATGGATCACAAGGGTATATATTTGATAATATGCTTCTTGTTACTCTGTCGGACATAAGTATCATCATCCAACATTTGTCTCCAATACCTTTTTATGAAATATTCAAATATAGACATACTATCAATTGCAAGCTTTTCCTTCATTCGTTAACATTCTTTTTGTATATATTTATTGGTTGAACATATTATACATTGTAGCTGTACTTTATTTCTTTGCTGCAAAGGTTTATTGTTTTCTGAAGGTAAAAGCCAATTAACTTGTTTCGTATAAAGATTTATATACAGGAATCACACTGGTCAAGTGTACTGAATTTTTAAAGTTGCAGAAGTTATGTTATGATATCATTTTATGGCAAAACTTGACAAAGCACTACCTGAAATAATACAATTTACATTTATAATAAGGATATTTAAAGTCCATGTGGTTGATTAAATGTTAATGGTGCACCAGCACATTTAGGCTATTTAGCGCTATACAATCTGTTATATGAAGAAAAGCTAAATAAAGTAAAAGTTTCAAAATCAACCAGCAATATAAAAAAAATTTGAATGGAAAATGGTAATATGATAACTGTAGAATATAGAGCTTCCTGAGCAACGGGGGGGGGGGACGTAAATGATTTATGTTAATGAAGACAGATGAAAATATGTTGAAAATAAGGGACGGTATTTACATTATCTAAACATGCTTTGGGTATTATCATTCAAAATATAGATATTTAATAACAATGTGGTATTATCATTTTGATTCTCTATTCATTTCCTCTGGATTATAGCTCAGAGACTATTCTGATTACACATTTATTAACAGTAGGGTTGGCACACATTAGAATGGAATGGTGGTGGATGGAAGTAAAATAGATAATTTACCTAAGGAATTCATATAATGATACCAACCTTATATGAATCATTTGGATGGGTTAGTATTCTCCCATTCATTAAATTAGAATGTTACGCAGTAAGTTCTACGCTCAAGTATATACATTTTAAAACTGCATACAACATTAATAGTCCAACACAATGATCACATAATGTGCTCTTTATAGATGGCTTTATTGGTGAGTGTAATGTGCAAACATTTAAGAGACAAGCATGACACAACATAATGAGAGAGAGAGAGAGAGAGAGAGAGAGAGAGTAAGAGAGAGAGAGAGAGAGAGAGAGAGAGAGAGAGAGAGAGAGGCAGCAAATATAGAAAAAGAAAATAAATAATAGTTGGCCAAGTACATATAAGTAGATGGATAGGTAGAATGATTGATAACACATAAGTTAAACAATGCACATTGCTTGACTGCAATAAACTGAACTGTATATGCAATAGTTGTTTAAATCAGACAGTTGAGATTGCACCTAAGTCTTATTAGGTGTGATTGATTAGTTCAGTGATTGGGAAATAAACGTGCTTAGATAATCACGGTCACAGTACACACGGAGCCTTGAGAGAATGACAGTGGTCACTGATCAGGTGGTCAAAATCTGCAGGCAAACGTGATAGAAAATTGAGAATGGAAAGGATGAAGTTTATAAGCAAGTGTCCACTAAACTAGGTTTTGACTACTTAATACCACACTCCGCTTGCATTTAAAAGGGTTCCATACAGCATGAGTCTACTGTATAAACACTTGTTCAGAAATACAGACATATTTTTAAAAAGACATTTTCAAGCTTTAATCTCAATTTTCCCAAAGGTTGGCTGATCATCCACTTATCCAAATTAATTTTATTTCTTTGATCCACACCTTCACATTATGACGATAATTTTTACAGTTATTAAACAAATATTTGCTAAATATATATTTCTCAAAAATTTGTTTTCTACCTTGCGGTCATATATAAGCATTATGGTAAGAACAACTGAGGTAGATGGCCAAATTTGGCTAATTATACAACTTTTAGAACTTTTAGTTCTAACAGAAAAACATGAAATTTGTACTAAAAGCTACTGATGCTACTAACCAAATTTTGGCTTAGCATATATATATCCAAGTTTTGGTTTCTACCCAATAGTGTGTAGACCATAATTTGTAGGAATTAGCTCAATTTTGCTTAATGGAAATTAGTTGTGTACCAGCTTCACTGAAAATGGCAACAAGAATCCTTAGACAAATTTTGTCTAATTTAAAACTTGCCTAGCCCAGCTCTTCCATGAGTCTCATTATGTACCTTTTCTACTTTAGGTTAATAGATGTTAGCCCACAGCAGAGGCATGATTTGAGTAAATGGAAAAGCTCAAGTGAAATCGGAAGCTATATATATATATATATATATATATATATATATATATATATTGCAGATGTTTCTAGAAGCAGTCACACAGTTGCCTGTTCAATTTTACATACTTTGAACGTATCTAACATTTATCAACGCTAGTACTATTATGCGAAACCTACTAAATATACATTTCCAGGTCCTTTCCAGGTTTTTCCAGAATGAAATAATTTTTTCCAGAATAACATATTACCATTACTGAATGGAATTAAAGAACGTTTTGGATTATAAAACATCCATTTTCCAAATCTGAAGATGTTTCCGATTCCAAACGCTCCAAAACTATATGTCAGAAAAGATGATCATGTACAAACCCACAAAATGAATGACATGAAACGAATCTGACTATATTCCTATTTAAAGTCATTTCAATTTCAAATGCCAGTGCAACTTTCCACAGATTGTATGGCAGCGTCTAGAACAGAAGCGGCATCAGAATCCATACCAAATTAAAGGTATACAGGACAGTTGGGCTCCCCACATTACTTTAAGCATGCGAAAACTGGACGGTGTACCAACACCACACCGGAAAGCTGAACCACTTTCACACCAAAAGTCTCCGGAACATCATCAGCATCAAAGTGGCAGGAGATGGTTTCAGACACTGAGGTCCCCTCCCAAGCAGGTCTTTCTAGCATCCACACCATCATGAAGCAGTGCTGCTACGATGGGCGTGATATGTTGTACGCACGCAGACAACCGGCTGCATAAGGTATTCTTCTATGGCGAACTACTGCAAGGACAGACACCCCCACGGATGTCATAAGAAACGCTTCAAAGACAATCTAAATGCTGCATTGAAACAATTCAACACAGACACTGATTCCCACTGATTCCAGGGAACAAACATCAGGTGATCGAGTCACTTGGAGGTCATCTGTGCACAAAGGCCAAAGATTCTGCAAATCTAGCAGAACAGCAGCTGCAGAACTGAATAGACAAGGCAGAAAAGAACGTGCCATCTACCCTTATGGAAATATCTCAATCATCCACTGTTCCTTATGCAAGAAAACGTTCAGTACAAAGGTTGCCCTCATCAGCCACCTGCGGACACAAAGAACAGCCTCAGATGACTAGAGAGGTCCCTGTCGAATCGAAGGACAGACGAACACCACATGCATACACACACTAACACAAACAAATATATATATATATATATATATATATATATATATATATATATATATATACACACATAAGTACATACATACCTACATACATACATACGTACGTACGTACCTACTTACCTACCTACCTATCTACCTTTCTACCTTCCTACATATCTACATATATATATATATATATATATATATATATATATATATATATATATATATATATATATATATATATATATATATATATATATATATACATACATACATACATACATACCCCCAAAAACCTTAGGACATAGAGGCTACATAAGGTATTAGTATTTCTTGTAATGGTCGCCCATCCATAACTATCTCAAAATATTTAGGCTTTTTTATGATGTCAGGTGTCTATACTCTTCGTTCCTATATTCAGTATGCAACAGACTTTCTCCTGAAAAGTTACGTCAGTGTACCAACATCTCTTGTCAAACTAGAGCTAGTTCTAAACCCAACAATTCTGAGTTTAATGGCAAGAATTACTTCCAGATAAACGACGCAATAGTCAATAGTCATGGGGGACTAATACCCCAACCCCGTATGCAATATCCACTATGAGCAGATTAGAAAGTCAACTGGTTTAGCCATTTTAGCTATAACCTTTAGCATTGGACATGTTTCATTACTGATGTGTGAAAAACTGTTCTTATATTAAATAGCTTTTGAACATAACAACATGAATATTCTAAAAGATAAATAGCTAGTCAAGATGTTATATTGATGCTGGTGAATTTTGTCGACGGCGCAAACGTTTCATAGCTCTAACACAAAGGCATGTGATTGCAGTCAGTTATTATGCAATCCTGCTTGTCTAGCATTACTAGGTAACAGCACTCAAGATCGTTTATCCTTTATGTAGACCTTCCATAGTACTTACATTAGAGTTTTGTTATGTTATCACTTGTGTAAATAATTTTTTATGACTTTATGATTTTGAAAAAGAAATCGGCAGATTTTTAAAGCGCTTATGTCGATTTCAAACCGGTTTGTTCACTCTTGTTTCATTAGGAAATGATATATATATATATATATATATATATATATATATATATATATATATATATATATATATATATATAGCGAATGAGAAATGCAAACTTAAGTAATGTTTGACTCATTAACTTACAAATAATAGTGTGCTGAAATAATATGCTCTATCACTATCTTTTGTTTTCTGTTGGCTTTTCACTGACTCTTTTTCGATTTCCATGTCACAATGATTGTTTTAGTAATAATACGCTATTCTTGCAATAATTTCAAATAATTTCTTAACAAAGCATTTTCAAATAAACATTTTGCTTCCTTTAAATGTTACCGACCAGAACAATATTGGACGGGGCAAATCACTGTTTCCGTCTTCCTCATCATTGATGGATTTGTTTTATTTATCACACATTAGCGTAAAACTGCATCAAGAGAGATCGGTATGATTTTGCCATACTGATTGGGAAAAGTATTCCATTAGATTCATAAACTTCGAGAAATTAATATATTCGTCACAACTGTTGCTGCTTAAAATTAAGTGGTTTTTGTCCATTAAGAAGATCCGTTCCAAACCATATAGTTAATTCACAACATCCTCCATTATCCAAATATGAGACATTTTGAAATTTTCAAAGACATTTTATTAAAAATCAAATTCTGTTGCTAAACAAAAACCATTTCATACTAAATTTTATTTTTAAATAATACATACAGAAAGATATATATAGATATTATAAAAAAATATGTATTAGCTAATACTAATAGTGATTTTGAAGTCCCTATGTTTAATCAACATTTGTAATACTTCTGTATAAAAAATAACACTCTTTGTTCACGACTTCAAACGAGAAAGCATTCTTTTCGGAAGATGATTAAGATGGAAATAAATGTTTGATTTGCATTTTTCTCACTATTACTTGGTATGTTTTGCAATATTACTGTACATTTTATAGCCTAATGATTAGTATTTTCCTCTATTATATTATATGTTGTATACACTATTGCTTTGTACTGTGCGCATTTTTTTTACACATTCTATTGATCCTTATCGTTACAGACTACTTATGTAGATAGATGATAATTAATTGCGAGGTCAGCAGTGTGTATGCTACACAGAAGTACATATAAAACCGACTTAGTAGCCTTAGTGTTTGTTAATTCTTTGTGGAATATGGGCAGGCAGGACATTTGGTGATGATTACCTCTGCGGACCTGGCATAGAAGCTTAATAGCGTACGAATTTTAAAAGGACGATGCGTGATTTTGATTTTGGAAGTGATTTGTTTTAAAGTCGAGAAAAAATGTTGCATACGGGTTGGATAACTTTATGTATGTGATATCTAAATAATACTGACAATAGCCAGTTATATAATGCAAGACATCACTGTCTTTATGAAATTGTTTACTGTGACGGATAGAGGCCGACCTAAATTCGGTTTCGGTTTCGGCGCCGAAATGTGACAAATGACCTCTTTCGACATAGTTTCTGTTCCGGCCGAAGCCAAAATGTTAGCTTTCGGTCCGCTTTCAGTTTTGGCTGAACTGATATTGACTTTCGATCATCAGCTGAAGATCTATTTTAACTTTCAGAATGCAACGCTAGTCCTGCGTCTATTACTCTGCTTGTCGGCCGGTCAGTCGACGCTAGGCAATTTGACATTTAGCGAAGTTCTCTAACTGCTCTGAATGATTACTTCTAGATTAGTTTTTAGTTGGTGTCGCATTGCATCATGACCCAGGCCTTTTTAATTCATCTTGTGTTCGGCAACTTCAGTTTATCTTTCGGTTTCGGTTTCGGCCGAAGGTGTAGTTAAACTTTCAGTTTCGGCCGAAAGTCAATTTATAACTTTCTGTCTGTTTTCATTTTCGGCCGAAACCAGAAATTCAGTTTCGGTCGGCCTCTAGTGACGAACATTAAACCGGTATCATCATGTGTTTTCTACTGATTAATATTAGTTTAGGAGGGTTGAAGCTGGAGTGGAACTGCTTGGCATATTAAAATTCATAAAAGCAAATATCTCTTCTACGTTCTTTTAGTTATTTGCTGATTTCATCCATTTCCAAGATAGATCATGACGTTTATAAATCAAGAGCGGATATAAACCACTCTGGCATTAACTTGTATTCTAGATGTTTTCATGGGATGCATAAATTTAGGACGCAGACTATCAAGTAAATAATACACCTGATCATACGTCGTCATTTACATGAATAGTTTATAATTTGAAAACTTCAACTTTATACCAACACGTAGGATAACTTAGAGATTTTGAAATATCTGAAATGTGTTAAGACAATCTGTGTAACTGACTAAAACAATATCTCAAACATATTGGCATTGGGTGCAACAATATCTATCTAGATATAAATGATTATACCAAGTGTTTAATAATGTGCTTTATAGATGGATGTATGACCTTGATAGCACCCGCTATACAAGTGTACAAAATAGCACATTTTGTTTTTATCTGTCTATGACCCCGTGCATAATTATCTGGTTAGGAAATATAAAGAAATATAGAAATATTAAAACTAGTTCCAAGACTATTCGCGATTAGCATTAACGAAAATTATGTGAGCAGTTGCAGAATCATACTCAAATTAAAATTAATAATAAAACTAATTTCCACCATTGCTTGTCATCGGGCGCCAGTGATTAGTCTCTCTGCATATTGTGTAGTTTCTTTGAGTACGTCCGCTCCACCTTGTAGGTGCAACCCTTGGGGTAGTATCGTGGCACAGATTTCTGCGCCTTTTCGGCACGGTAGACCTGCCGGAAATCATCTAGTTGGCAGGCAATGAATCATCGTGTTTCCGTGATATGTCATGGATGTTCCATGTCCTGATGCTGATGCGCAATGAGTTTATTGTCCTTGTCTCCCAGTAACCGTAGGAGGCTCGAATGTCGTTTCCCTGTCAGACGGAGACCTGGGCGGTACCACATAATTCATTAAATAAATTGCTCTCATCGTGGGATGTGTCTGAGAGGTCAAGCTTCTGATCATTTTATATATTTGGCAATATAGTGCTAATGTCATCGAATGCATGCAGGCTACCTTAGCAAGCTTCACACCAGGACATGATTATACCTTAGGTAGGAGGGTCTAATTGACAACTGATTTGTTATCCCCTTACATAAGCAAGCTTGGTATCTTAGAACCAAGATGCTCTGATTTAGAAACCCTGGCCTTCTCGGCACTCATTCCTCACAAGATCTCCCGATGAGCTACATATTGGTCAGCGGGTCGAGGTCTGCACCTTGCGGTTCAAGCCTTGATAAGCCCTATAGAGCTTCATATGATCGACTACATCGCAAGGAGCTACCCGTCTGCACGATCGCATATCGAGCGGAGAAAACTTTCTAGCCATTCGGTTCTTCAAACCTCGCCTTATTAGTTTTGCCTCTCAGAAAAGTGTTTGCCATGACACGTCAGCATCGTTGCCATTCGTAAGACAAACAAACCCTTATCCATTTGAGAATGTCTTTAGGTTCAGCTTTGTGCGGCACCCTTACCTAACGCATCCTTTGCTTAACCGGCAAAACAACGTTCGGGTTGATAATCATTGGAAATGATTATGACATTATTTTTCTGTAAGTAAATAATGTATTTTGACTCTTAGTCGGGATTATAATCAGTCACGTACTTGTTCGCACGGGAATGTTTATGCATGATCACTGAGATAGCACGCGGATTTAATTTTCGATCAAATTAAACCTATCCAAATCAGTCAACTTCATCCTGCTGATATGCAACACTTCATTTCACGACAAACCAAGCGAGATATATATTATTATGATGTTCACACGTGTTCCTTTAATTTTCGAATACATCAGCGAGTAACAGCACGTCCTTAGTCAAGTATATGTCATTATTCTTGCCAAGCTTATTAAACCTGAATTAGTTGCAAACCCGATACGCATGCGACAACTCAGCATCTGTGATCGTCTCGAATGTCAATATACTATTAAAGTCCTCCTTGTCAGGCTCTGACGTTTCTGCAAACGTATCCAAATGAGACATGCATTTATAATGATAAACCCACTAGAGTGAAACTAAAATGAAATTGACATGAAACCACTTCGGCTTTAATTAAAGGATGTTTGATTTGGTTTTACTATTTCGATTAAACTTACGTTCATGTCTTGCAAACTATGAAACTCAATACGCCTAACGAAAACGATATATATTTTCCATGTTGTTTGGAAATACACGTGAGGCTTTAATAATACCTTCTCAACGATTTGATGATCAGATGGTGACCATAACTTCTTAGATTGTACAACTCCACGAGAATATAATCAGTTTGTGTGAGACGTAGATTGCAGTAATCATGTGCAGCTCAGCTTTCGCAGATCGTGATCCCTCTGACAACTTCATGTACGAATTTCTACGTAACGGTCGTACCTAGACACGTTATGATGTTTTTCATGTAATGTTACTAATTCGATTAACTGCTGTGCGTTCATACAACTTACGCTGTGTCTCAGTAATATTTCCTCGGAATAATCGATATTAAATGGCGCACCCACCGTTTCTCGATAAATTCATCCTAATATCCACTGAGTTTACCAATGATTGTTGGACACGTTCTTTCAACATCGTTGCGATTCTGTAAACGTCATGAGTTGTCTTTGACAACTTCTTTTCGTAAACATACCATGATATGGGTTCTCAGCATGAGTCTGTGCTACATATGTTACCGGAGTATTATTTAACGATACAGTGCGTTTGCTACCGCGTGGTTATTTCTTGTTACGCGTAAGTGGGGTGGGTGGGTGGAGGTGTGAAGTTTATTAGAGCGATATGATTTGTGTTTTTGTACTCAAATACGAGCCAAGGTACGATGTATCTTTCCTTCGTGATGTCACTTGCTGTAAAATGTTAATTTGTGTTAGCATTTTAATGTTCTGTTGTATCTCTCGACGACTACCCATTTACCCCGATTATTCATCGAATACGTATATATTCCTCGAGAGGATAACCAATTCCTGAAATATTTTATCATAACATTATACGCCACTAAACATCCACAAAATCAAAAGTGTGAATTTCATCCAACCAATGGGTGATATCTCTGCTAAGTTAAACGTTGTCTTCTTGCTGGTGCATGTATTTCATCCAGCAAAACTTTGTAATCAGTTTTACCATGGTGATTGTTTTCTTTTTACGTAAATAAAAGCATTTATTTATATCGTTTTGTTTGTACTCACTCGGGTGCATTTTCTCTTTACGTTATGCTCACAGGAGTATGTTTTGTTTAAAAGCGATTCCTAATGTATATTTCGTGCTAATGATGGGATCTACAACCGTTTAATCGTTTATTGGTATGGAGAGATGGTGCGTTTAATGGATTTAAATGCCATGAATTTGTTTTAATATAAAGATGACAACCTGATGTATCCTCTTCAATCCTATCAACCTGCGTGTGTAGAGGATTATATGTGTACTTACTTCTGGGTAACGTCCAACCGTTACCTGCTCGAATCAGTTATTTTATGATGACGTAGCGAATATCCACTTTTCGTCTGAGTCGTCGTGGATACGACTGCGCTAAACCGTACATTATTTTATTCTTTTTGCTTAACAGTTTAATTGTCGACTACTACAATTTGTTCAGGCAGCTATCCACCTCCTTTAACTTTAGGTATGCATTTTCATTTCACACAATTCGTCTTGATCATAATTTGATCGTTTTCTGATTTGGTCATTTGTTCAGCAGTGCTTTTAGTTCATGTTTTGCAACTCAGGCAATATATTTCGCTCATTTTTGCTACATTGGGGCTTGCGTAAAGCGTAGTTTAGGCCAACAAGCGATGTGCTATAATGTCATTTTCCAACGGTGGATGTTGCTTAAAGATCAGTAAAGTGTCAACCCGGAAAACATTACTGGCTCGTGACCGGATTAATTAACGCAATACAATCTACATACATGTGCTGTCGATATGCTGAATATGGACGGAATTATACAATATACCTTAGTGAAATAGTTCACCCGCACTGAGTCTATGCAGTGATTACATTTGCATACATATTATAGCTGCTAAAGTCATGTCTTGGATAGACACTATGCAACACTTACTAAAGAAGCATTTTAACTGAATTATCGAATGTTTTTCTTATTCACTGAGCGTAATTTCGTGTAGGGATGTAATCTTTGTTCCATTTATTGTATCAACAATCCGATGTATTGCTCGAAGCTATACCCATTAAGCTTTTATGCTTTTTATGTTGGCTAGAAATATACATACAAATCAGACAGCATAAAACATTTTTTCCGCAAATGCTGGGGGAGAAAAAGATCATGTTAGTTAGGGAAATTAAGATGTATCTTACCTTCGAAAACCCGAGGACAGAGAGTTAGTAAACGCTACGAAAATGCTCTGACCAGGAAACCCATGTAGGACTATTATTTCTGGTAACGGTCACCCACATGAAACCATATCAGAATATTTAGACTAAGTTATGAGGCCTATGTCCATAGAGTAATCACTGATACAACGGACTATTTTGTGAATGGTTAAGACAATAAACCGTAGCACCTGACAATTTTTGTCCCCCTAGACGCACCATCTCTCCATACCAATATTACGAATGATGATGGAATACGTGCCTATAACACAAGCCTAAGAAATAAGACCTGTAAAGACATCACCCACGTAATTTCTTGCCAGACTCCTGGAGCATGTTCCTAAACTCAACAACTCTGAGTTAAATGACAATTGTTACCTCCAGATAAATAGAACAGCTATGGAGACAACGATCGTCCAGCCCACCTTCACCATATGCAGATATCTTTATGGGCAGATTAGAAAGCCAACGTCCAGACTTTGTGAGCCATAAACCATATTGGTATGCACGTTTCATTGATTAAATGGCAAAATGAACAACGCATTTGTAATTTTATTTAAACTGGATTTATTATTGTGTTATATACTATCAACTAAATGATGCAAAAATGCTTTTGAACATAATAATATGCAAGCTTAACAAACACCCAGCGCATCTGTTCAAGGATGGAAAATGTTGTTCAAGAAGCGACGAAGTAAGGGTAAGTTGTTATCCAGTCCAGCCGTTCTAGCACTAACGTATAACAACACGTAACCATCTTGTTTTAACTCAGTATGTGACATTGATATTTTAGATAATTCGGAATATAAAAGTTAACATTAATTTCCACGAATTAGAGCAAATAATAGTGCTTTATAAAAGATGATTAGCAAGAAACCACATTTTTGTTTTGCAATTTACACAATGACGCTTAGTAATTATTTTATTACTTAGCATATATACAATATAAGTTAGCATTTAAAATGTATAACTTAGCATTGAAACGTTTTTACTCAGTATATACACATTATTACTTAGCATTTATACATTAATACTTAGCATGTATATATTAAAACTTCTTATGTATATAGTACTTTTTAGCACTTTTACATTATTACTTAGCATGTATACATTATTATTTATCATTTATAAATTATTAATTAGCATTTAAACACTAACACGTAGCATTTATGTATTATTACTTAGCATTCATTCGTTATTTTTTAGCAGTTACACACTATTACTTAGCACATATACTTTATTACTTAGCGTTTATACATTATTGAATTGTCGAGTAGTCTAAAGCGCTCTCCGTTACGGATCTTAGCCATCTCACCTCTGTCTGCGTTGGTTCGATTCTCAAAATCGGACAATGTTGGTATGTGTGAAAGAATGTATGTATCTGGTTGTGGGTCGGTTGTTCTTTCGGATGTTTTAGAGGGTTCTTTCTCGATCATTCATACGGACCTCAATGTATAGCCTATCTTGTGCTGAAAACTAACGTTAAACCATGCAACATCAACATACATTAGTATTTAGCATTTACACATTATTACTTAGGATTTACATTTTGTTACTTTGCATCTACACCATTTTACTGATTATCAACACACTATTACTTAGCATTTACACATTTTGACCTAGTATTTATGCAGTATTACGAAGTATTTTATCATTTTTACTTAGCATTACACATAACTACCCATTTTATTACTAGCATTTATACACTATTATTTGTATTGGCAGACTATCAGTATTTATACAGTATTAGTTAGCATTTAGATAATATTTCTTAGCGCATGCACTTCATTACTTAGCGTTTACACATTAATACGTACCATTTATACATCATTGCTTAGCAATTGCTTTTTCCTTATATGCATTATTACGGAGCATTTACACGTTATTACTTAGCATCTACACTTTTTACTTAGCATTTACACACTATTAGTTATGATTTACACACCATTACATAGCATTTATATATTATTACTTAGCTTATCTCCTTATTACTTACCTTTTAAACAGCCCTGCTATACATTTGTACATTATTACTTAGCATATAAAATTTATTACAAAGAATTGACACTTTATTATGTACACACTATTACTTAGTATTGACACTTTATTATGCAATATGTACACACTATTACTTAGCATTGATACTTTATTATGCAACATTTACACACTATTACTTAGCATTTATACATTATTATTTAGCATTATACACATATTACGTACCATTTACATATTATTACATAGCATCTACACCTTTTACTTAGCATTTACACAGTATTACTTAGTATTTATACAGTATTATTTAGCATTTAGACATTATTATTTAGCAATAAAACACAATTTCTTAGCATTTACACACTATTACGTAGCATTTATACATTATTATCAAGCATTTATGCACTATTATTTAGCATTTACACACTATTACTCAGCATTTATACACTATTAAGTATCATTTATACATTATAAACTTAGCATTTACACATTATTACTTAGCATTTTTACATTATTACAAAACATTTATACATTTTCACTTAGCATTTAGACATTATTACGTAGCATTTAGACATTATTATTTAGCATTTATACACTATTACTTAGCATTTATAGACTAGTACGTAGCATTTATACATTATTACTTAACATTTATACATTATTACGTAGCATGTAGATATTATTACGTAGCATTTAGACATTATTTAGCATTTATACACTATTACTTCGCATTTATACACTATTACGTAGCATTTATACATTATTACGTAGCATTTAGACGTTATTATTTAGCATTTTTACATTATTACTTAGCTTTTTTACACTCTTATCCAGCATCTATACATTATTACCTAGCATCTCTACATTGCAACTTAGCATTTATACACTATTACATATCATTTATATATTATTACTTAGCATTTATTCACTATCAGTTAGTATTTGTACACAAATGCTTAGCATTTAAACATTATTACTTAGCATTTACACAGTATTGCATAGTATTTATATACTATTATTTAGTATTTACATTTTTATTTAGTATTTAGACATTATTATTTAGTAATAATTCACTATTATTTAGCATTTACACAGCATTACTTAGTATTTACACATTAATATCTAGTATTTATAGATTATTATTTAGTATTTATAGATATTATGTAGTATTTAGACATTATTATTTAGTATTTAGACATTATTATTTAATATTTAGACATTATTATTTAGTATTTATACAGCATTACTTAGTATTTATACATCATAATTTAGTATTTAGACATTATTATCTAGCAATAATACACTATTGCTTAGCATTTACACACTATTAAGTAGCATTTATACATTATTACCTAGCATTTATACACTATCATTTAGCATTTATACACTATTACTCAGCATTTATACACTATTAAGTATCATTTATACATTATTACATAGCATTTATACATTATTACTTAGCATTTAGGCATTATTACATAGCATTTATACATTATTACTTAGCATTTAGGCATTATTACATAGCATTTATACATTATTACCTAGCATTTATACACTATCATTTAGCATTTATACACTATTACTCAGCATTTATACACTATTAAGTATCATTTATACATTATTACATAGCATTTATACATTATTACTTAGCATTTAGGCATTATTACATAGCATTTATACATTATTACTTAGCATTTAGACATTATTACTTAGCATTTGTACACTATAACGTATCATTTATACATTATTACTTAGCTTTTATACACTCTTATCTAGCATCTATACATTATTACTTAGCATTTACTCACTATTACGTATCATTTATATATTATTACTTAGCATTTATACATTATTACTTAGCATATAGACATTATTACGTAGCATTTAGACCTTAGTATTTAGCATTTATACATTATTACTTAGCTTTCATACACTCTTATCTGGTATTTATACATTATTACCTAGCATCTCTACATTACTACTTAGCATTTATGCACTATTACATATCATTTATATATTATTACTTAGCATTTATACATTATCAGTTAGCATTTATACACAAATGCTTAGCATTTATACATTGTTACTTAGCATTTGTACACTATTAATTAGCATGTATACACTATTGCGTAGCATTTATACATTATTACTTAGCATTTATACACTATTATTTAGCATATACATTATAAAATAGCATCTCAACATTATTACTTAGCATTTTTACATTATTACTTAGCATTTATGTACTATTACGTAGCATTTATATATTATTACTTAGCATTTAAACACTATTATTTAACATTTTTACAATATTACCTAGCATCTCTACATTATTACTTAGCATTTATACATTATTGCTTAGCATTTATACATTATTACTTAGCAACTCTACATTATTGCTTAGCATTTATACATTACTTAGCATTTATACTTTATTACTTAGCATATCTACATTATTATTTAGCATTTATACATTCTTACTTATCATCTACACTTTTTACTTTTCATTTGCACATTATTAATTAGCATTAATATGCTATTGCTGAATATATTTACATTATTACTTAGCGTTTACACATTAATCCTCAACATTTGCACACTTTTATTTTATATTTTATAGGCTCATGCTTAGCATTTTATGCAATATAATGCTTTCTTATATACCCTATTACATACTATTTTTCATACTATAGCATATTGTATCTACTAATGATCATTAATGGTAGGAACTATGTATCAGAAGCAAATTAGGACAACACTATCTTTGTTTTAGATGTATATAGAAAGCTAAAGTAGTATAACGTCCATTCACGTCCTCTTATGATTATCTACTGTTTGGATTTAGAGCAGAACATTAGTAGAAAATACAATTACAAACTCGATATGATGCTAAGAATGATGCGTCATATTTAAAACCTACAACGAAACAATACATTATTGATTTACAGATATTAAGCCTTTCGAGAAAGACAACGTACTATATTAGCTACATGTTCTAAATAAATTAACAAGACAAGAACATAACCGTCTCGTAACAACATTAAGGTTTCCAAAACGACTGGACCAGTTTATCGTTAATTTACTCGATTTGAGCGTTTGCATATATATATATATATATATATATATATATATATATATATATATATATATATATATATATATATATATGGTAAACTGAAAGAAAAGGTGGAAATATATTCTTATTTGATATTTGACATTCACAGAGAGAGAGAGAGAGAGAGAGAGAGAGAGAGAGAGAGAGAGAGAGAGAGAGAGTTTTATATACATATTTCCCAGTGTATGCGTTTTTACTGACATGGATATTTGTATTTGCACTAATATATGTACCCGTAAGACGTGAAATTAATATAGCTAACATGGCACTATAACACTATAACCTGTCTTTTTTTTTGTCTTTTCAAGTTGTATTTTCTATCATAACAAAATGTTTTAGATCATTTCCATCTAGGTTAAATTTAATTTGCCATATGAGTTTTGACTAATTTAAACAACGTGTTCTTCATATTCACTTCGCACTTTTAAGGCAGATGATAAAATTGATGCAAACTCAGAAAATTACAAGAGACCATATGGTAAGGATAGTAATATGGAAGTGTCTGCATAACGACTCAACAAATGTGCTAGTAAAGATCATGACATTTCGCTCGGTCACATGAGCTTCAAGAAGACAAGAGAATTACAGTTGAGGAGGTAATTTTTAACAAAGATCTCTCACGTGTACTGTTACTTTAAGTGTAGTTAGTCTGTTAATGTCATCAAGTTTGCGTTTACCCAAGGCTTAAAAATAAATTAATTTGCTACCAGGAACAAAGTAATAATGTCAAAATAAATACACAACTGTAAATTCATCAACACAACGTAACAATAGTATTGCGCACATAGTATCGGCCAGCGAACATCCAGACTCATCTCGCGCGGAGCATTAGTTTTTCAAACATTTCTGGTTATTTTTCTACTAAACATTTAAATGTAGTGTGATGTTTTGGATAAACGCGCTTCGAACATCTTTTCCAGTTAGTCTTTAATGGATAGATTTGTTTTATGTTTCTCTAACCCAATTCTGATTTTCTACATGTGATGATCTCGATATATTGGGTGAATTCAGTACCGTAAGAAGAATGTTGCTTCAGTTGCAAATGGAGTTGAAATTACAATACAAGTTCGGTATGCATGAGGAAATTCAAGATGCATAGATATAGATATATGTATTACCAACATTATTACCAGCTAAAGACGACATGTATATGCTTTGTGACTTGCTTGTTTGCTGTTGGAGTGACCAAAGCTTCGACCTTTATCACACAGCATATTTCTTCTATTGTTAGCCTAAGATTCTATCAGAATAGTTAAATAGGGAATATTCTAAACCTGCTGATGTATGACAGTCCGTTTAGCCAGCAAAAATAATAAGTTTAAATCGTATTGGCTTATTGGCTCTGATGCTCTAAGTTTCCTACCTAAGTCTTCAGTTGCAAATTCGTCTCCAATTTAGTGCTTTGTGTTACTTGCAAAATAGTACATTTCTGATAGACATGCGATAACCCTTGGCCTCAGTATGTCTTCTTTGCTATTTGTATAGACCCTAGATAACACCGGTCAAAGTCTGAACCATTCTATTTACAAAAGTTTACGCATATTTCTCAATAATAAATGTTTGAATGATCGGAAAGATACATTAATTTGCTACGTTTCTCATGTTTGTCATTGACATTGCGATATCACGTTCATTCGTTTGCTTGTCCAAATTAGTTTGCATAGTAAACTTGTTCACACCGTTAACTTTATCATAGCTACTTTAAAATGGGCGAAATGGCGTGTGTATTTCATTTACAAACACATATAATCAACCAACAGCGTCTACAACATGAGTGTACATAATTTGTTTACAAAGCAGTTCTTAATCAGGATACTATTTTTAAATACGCGTCTTCTGCAGAATGTAGTATCGAAACACATTGAGCGATTCTAAAGATGTATAAAGATAACGGAGAAACAAATGAGTATATCATAATTTTAAGTATTTGCATGGTCCATAGTTAAAAAAGGGAAAAATGTCGGTGTACTCACTGATTATCATAATATATTGGAAGAAAATATAATTTTATAAACGTGTAACAAAAGTAATAATTGTTGTAGCCTAAAATGATACCACGAACACAAGGCTTTAATCTGTGTCGACTTAATGTAATGCCCACTGGAGTCATAAATTTAATCTGTGCGACATTTAGGTTACAATACTGGATAATTGTTAACTTAGAAATAGTGTCATGAAGTGTAATAAACACATTATTCCAAATATACATTGTCAAGCCTTAATTAGTCTCTGGATACTTAGCATATATTTAGAGGACGAAAGTTCGATAGCAAGACAGAATCATGATTTGATACTATCAACACCAAGAACAATAACAACATGTAAACAATACAAACGTATAGTTACAAGAAAATGTAACTAATAGGGCATAACCGATTAGCAATTTTCTACCGATTTCCGATTCCGGATTTTGGGCATGAAATTTTTCCGATTCCGGATACGATTCGATTAATCGGAAATGCTAAATCCGTATTTTTTTTCTAAAACATTTTATCTTCTGTTTCCGGGTTTCTGGTATCTGGTTTTGCCGTGTCTAGCATGTTACTTAGTACTTTACCATATCCGGCTTCATTTCCGGTTTGCACCCGTCGGTTCAAATAGATTGTCTCACAGCGTGGTTGTGTTGACCATATTGGACTTTTCTGACTTCTTATTTAACTTTATTAACGCACTATCGAATGACACGCAGTGTTAGACACGGTGCTATAGAAATTCAACTTTATTAGTTTTATTATCCGAATCGGTCGTTCCTGCCTTGTCCGACTCCGATTAATCGGAAGTTCATACTATCCGGTGGAATCCGATTTCCGGATCAAAAGTCGGTTATGCCCTAGTAACTAACATAGTACTACAAGTTTTGATTAATATACAACATTGAAGAAAGAAATGAAACAAACAATATCAACAGGACTTTAACAAAAAATGTTAACTATGCCTGAATATATATATATATATAATATTAAACGATTGATTAACATCTTGGGTAAATGAGCCGTGTTTCCAATTATTGTGCTGCCTTGAGATGATCCTTCGTTCAAAGTATATCATATTTTTAACGAAAGCATAGTCTTAAAGCATTTCTTAAAATCGCATACGATACTGTCAATGCTCACAGTTGCAGCAGTTTTAAAATTGTGTGTTTGTTAAAGACGGCGCAATTTATTATTTACAACCCAAAACCTTTCATTTTTTTATCATTGCTGGCGATAGGCAATGTTCTGGCAGTCGCAACAATAACCACCGGCTGTTTGTGTTTTATTTATATTGGATCTTTTGAGGACAAACAATTATTCATAGTTTATTAGCATTACAATTAGAGCGAATATTGCAAACATCGAAGGAACCAGAACAAATACAAAATATTGCGTGAATTAAAAATTAAAATTAATGTGAGCGCATGGTTGGCAATTTAGCATGGAACAAATTTCAATTATGCTTTTGCTCAATTTACACGCACTCACCCATGAGATAACCTAAAACCTAAAAAAATGAGACAATTATAATATATATATATATATATATATATATATATATATATATATATATATATATATATATATATATATATATATATTAAATTTATTTTCCCCGTAATAGGTTGACAACTGGGTCGGGAGCCATCCCAAGGTCACCTTACAATCTAACATTTCTGATAATCTAGGGATAATAAATATAATCAAGAGAAAAGGAACACTCTCACTCACACACATGCGTATATGGCACACGATCTAGGTGACATTGTGATATTAGGGTATTTTGTTCCTGTTTAACATAAAATCAGATACATATTATATATTCATTATTGAGGTTCACTTTTGAAGAAATTGGTCCTCTTTTGTATTTACTTTAGCAGTGTATTTTTCAATGTTCTTATGCATTGCATCCTATTTGCTTAAAAGCATAAATATGTGGACTCTTCATATTGAATCTGCAAGTATAAATATAATAATTTGACAGACTAAGCAAGAAAATACATAAACAGTCCAGTTGTTTACTTCCTAAAAATGTTTCGTTTTTGGACAAATGTGCAATATTTGGGCAGAAAGGTGCACAAAGTTCAATACAAGGGCACCAAAACCGTGAAGTAATATTGCAATCATAGAAAAGATGCTCAGTCCTTTCATTTTCACTCTTACAGAAAGTACATTTGTTGTCTTCTAATATGTTAATTCTATTCAGAAAATCATTAGTAACTATTATTCTCTGGATTAATTTTAAGTTAAAAGAGATCAATGTGGTATCCTTAGTACAGGATTACGCTTCTATATATATCTGAGACCAGTCCTCACTACTTATATTTTTAATAAATACTTGCATCCAAGTTTCATGTTTAGCAGTGTGTTGCTTTTAAGTTTTTTTAAAAGATCTGTGTAAACAAACTTGAGTGAATTATGTTTTTCAAGTTCATTATTGTATCCCCCTGCTTCTCAAAATTATTTTGTACTAAAAAATTTTATGGCATCTTTCCTTGATGATGAGATATGCCCATTATTTGTAACACAACTTCTAGAGTCATTACAAAACAATATAAACCACTTACAAACGGAATCACCAAAGTTAAAAGATTTTAAAGTTTCTTCCACAAAGGTCCAGTTAATGGAGTCAAAGGCTTTTTCAAAGTCTATTAACAATAATTAACCATATCTATTTTCATTCTCAAGTTGGTCCATGATATCATATAATAGCCTGATATTTTCTCCAATGAATCTACCCTTCATATATCCTATTTAAGTATCACTGATTATTGATGGAAGAACCTTTTTAATCCTGGCTGCAATGGCTCCCGAAGCAATTTTATTATCAATATTTAAAAGTCATATAGGTCTCCAGTTTTTTTAAAATATCTTCTATCTTTTTCTTCCTTTGGTAGGCATGTGATGACTCCTTGAGTCTGAAAATCTGAAAGTTTTCCGACAGTATGTCTGTAAGTTATTGATCTGCATATAAATCCCCCAAGAGACTTCCAAAGTGATAGACCTCTACAGTGAATCCATCTGAGCCAAGACATTTTCCATTTTCCTTCCGTTTTAGAGACATACCGACTTCATTAATTGTAACCAGACCTTCGAATGATTCTCTTTCTTCTTGACTAAGTTTAATATTGTGTTTAAGGAACCTATTTAGAGTTTCTTGAGTAGTCTCATCATTCTGCTAAGCGGTTCTACTTTTGTACAATTCCATATAAAACTGTTTTTGTGCTTCTAAAATATCTATTTGGTCAGATATATTTTTCCCATCATCTAAAATAATTTCCTTCATTGTCTTATTGACGTAGATTCTTTTCTTCAAGATTTAAAAAATAATTTGTGCTTTTTCCCCTAAATTCGTACCATCTAGCTTTAGATCTTAATATAACACCTTCTATGTATTTTTTCCTAGATTCCTCTAACTCTGCATTTTTCCTCTAAATTTTCCAGAGCTTACCCTTCTATGTTGTTCAACAGTCTTACCTGAATTTCTATTATTTCCTGTTCAATTTTCCTTAATTTGTCCCGTTTTTCTTTTGTTTTCCTAATAGAATAACATATAGTTTCAGATCTTATTTTCATTTTTAAAATTTCAAAGAACATTTGATCATTACAGAATAGAGAAACATGGAGAGAGTCATCTTTATTTCCCCATACATACTATTTATTTACCGTGTCAGTTATACACTTTTTGACCAAATCAGTATGCTCAATATTCTTCAACAGTTGGGCATTAAATTTCCAATATCCTTTTCACCCTTGGACTCGTTGAGAATGCCACACTTAAAACAATAGCTGAAAGATCAGTCTTATAACCTGGTAAGATACACACAGTTGTATTCATGCGACTGTCATCTGATACAAGAAAGTAATCTAATCTACTTTGTTTCAAGGGAGATTTTCCCTCCAGGTATACATCTTTAAGTCTTGATTGGAATTTTGCCAGGGGTGAATTAATTCCAATTCCTTTTTGAGGTCTTGAATCACTAATTATTAAATATTAGATTGTACCATCTCTGTTATAATCTAGACAGGTAGGTTATTGTTCTTGTTTGTGATTTAACTCCATTTCTCAAATTTGGTTGATGCTAGCAATTGGAGTTAATATATCTCTTTCTTTCTCTCACTCTCTCTCTCTCTCTCTCTCTCTCTCTCTCTATATATATATATATATATATATATATATATATATATATATATATATATATATACATATATATTGTTACGTCTATTGGATTTAAATTATTTATTTTTAATTGTCAAATCCAAATGTGTCATTTAGGGTTTAATATTCATTAATTGGGAGATTATTCTGGAAAGTTCAGGCTGACCTAGACTCTAGCTGTAAACACAGGTTGACCTTGGCTTGTTGACCTCATTTCTGACCTTTCTTTAGAGAGTGTAAACAAGCCTTGGAAATTTTTGGCTAGATCCAAAAATATCTTTTTATTTTTAGTAATTAGTGGCTGATTTTTAACTGGATCCTTTTATTATTACGTGACTTGGTGAAGGTAGACTCTTCCTCTGACCTTCTATGAATTTCTAGAAAATCACGTGATCCCTTGTTTACATTAAAGAACGGGTATTTAAATCATTGTACTTGGAGAGAGATGCAGTATAATCAGGGCTTTTAAAGTTAACCGTAAGTTTATTTACTTTATGAAAATAATTGTACTTAATAAATTCATTGTTCAAGTTATACAAGCTTGTTAGTTTTCACTCCTTCTGTGTTGCTGCTTATTCGAGCCTAAGCACGTAACAATATATATATATATATATATATATATATATATATATATATATATATATATATATATATATATATATATATATATATATATATATATATATATATATATCAATCTCAGCATATAAAAATGAAGAAGCTTTGCCAGTATTAAATATAAAGGCTGCTTTGTAATGTTGAGCCGAGTAACGACAAAGGGCAAATAATGCGCAATGCACAATTATGGTACACAAGCTATACAATTCACAGCGAAGTTGTGGGGTGATTCAAGAACATATACATGTATTCGAGGATGATCATGTCGACGACGAGGACGATGACGATGACGGCTGCAATGATAATAGTGATAATAATTATTTTTATACTTATAGTGTCATATAAATTTATTTTGTTTTTGTTTTCAGGCAATTACGTCCCTTATATTAGCTTCAAGGTTACTGTGGCTCCTTTTAACAACAAAATTAATTTCCTTAAGTATATCGACAGGAAGAAACTTACCCGTCCAACAAATAGTTTCCAAGATATCTCTCTGTGTCTCTCTGTATGTAACGCCGGTGCAAGGCATTTTGGTACCCTAGGCGAGATTAGATATCTTGCGCCCCTTTTCCATTCACGCCCTCCCCCACCCGATGATCATGAAATAAACCGTTATCCCAGCTCCCTAGGCGATTGCGTCGTTCGCAGAGCGGAACCGCTGGCCCTGTCTGTATGACTCTGTCTGTCTGTCTGTCTCACTCTCTCTTTCTCTCTCTCTCTCTCTCTCTCTCTCTCTCTCTCTCTCTCTCTCTCCTCTTTAAATCAGTCTATACAGGTCGCGTCATTACATATAATTCAGTTTTAACAATTGTATTATATACAGCTCTGATGTAGACATTTATGGGAGATCTCGGGATTTCATACTAATGTTTAAATTAAAATTTCATGTGTGCTCTCATTGTGTTTAATATATTAATTTATTCACTGTATACTTTAGTTTCATAACGAGTCATAATCAAAAATGCATTCAAGCCAGAGGATATGACTGTAGTTGATGATAAAGTTGTTAAACATTCCATAAACAATAGATAATATACACTAAATATGAATGGTACAATGTGTCATAATATTTGAAGTTAAATTGAGTCCATTTGAAACTGAAATGAAAAGCAAAGCGATACAATAAAAAACGAAAAAACTTCCTCAAGAAAAGTAATTCTTGAATAACAGGAAAAGTGACCTCCGGACTCTTTAAAGTTTAAACAATGGAAAAGCACCAGTGTCTATGTATTAGGCTTTCCCTAGTCTTTCGAGATCGTGTGATTCATAATTAACAAAGGCTAAAGCAGAACACATTTTTAATTTCCTGCATCAACGAGATACATCTTTAATAAAACAGTTTAGCAAGTCATTTAAGACCATTTAGGATGACGGTTATTTTATATGTCTGTATGTCGGTCGGTCCGTTGGTCCATCGGTATATCAGTCTATTATGGATCTACCTATCTATTTAAACATACACACATATATAAATATATACATGTATATATATATATATATATATATATATATATATATATATATATATATATATCGCAGCGTGCATAGCTTGTTCATTAAATGCAAGTGCTAATGCAGTGATTGCATTTTTGCTGTCAGTGCCAAATGATGTCCCAGTTCGAATACAAAACTGATTTTATTCAGATTAATTAAGGTTGTTCTTAAGGATCATCAACCAGAGTTGAAAAATTTAACCTGAAATGTACAGCTATCAAACTTAACACCAGATACATTTGCATATAATTCAAAATTATTACACCTAGTGTATGAATCAGCAACTCCTGATAGATTGCAAGTAGCAGTCAAAGACATTGCCGCTCAAATTCATAATTTATTACAACCACCAACAACACCATCGTGTGAACAATAACAGAACATAGTAGATACCACCCCTACCCCCAATATTGTTTGTCAATCTGATATTTTTCTGGTTTTAGAGTTAACAGAAGATGAAACGAGAGCAACATAGCTTATCCGTTACGAAGGATTTATATTAAATGTTATGATATTTGATGAAGAATGACTAACAATCATGATCAGATCGTGGTATAAAATGTTGATGGAGCACTCAGAAATGATTTAGAATCTTTTGACTTAAACTCATTCTTCTAACTCCAGAAAATTGTTGTGTATGGTAAACTCATAACAATCTATTTAGAATACATATTTACAAAGAAACTAGTTCTCATTTATCAAATCTATTTGAGACAACGTTTGCACAAAAATGAAAAAATTGACAAATAAATATAGATGATATAAGATATTCAGCTATGCTTTACTTCTACATAATAAAATATAAATAATCAGAAACATACAAATATGGTTTGTGCAGATAAGTTTTAGTAGAACTATGTATAGTTCTGAGATGTAAAACATACAGACCTACATGATTTCTTGATAAATTCATGTAGAAGATTGATATGAACTTTTATTTTAGTCATTTTTCCCTTGAATCTATTGTACATATAAAGTAGTACTACAGGCTTGCTCACCTTTCTAGGCAAAAATAAAACTTCCACAAGGAGAGTAATTAATCTTAGATATATTTTTTGTCAACCTAAAAGATCTTCCATGATGAGTGGGCTTGCCCACCTATTTTTTAGGCAAGAAATGTTTACGTGTGTGTAAAACATTACATCTACGTAACACGCGAGCAAAATAAGTCACACGGGGGGGGATGAGGGGGGGGTGTCGCGGTTAATCGGTTGCTACAATTTAAAAAGTGTTATTGATAATGGCAAATATCGGATAATCATATTCTACTAGAATAGCTCGAGGGCGATTAACCGCGATTAAAAAATTTGTACCAATACGAGGTAAACTTAATGAAAAACTTCAACAGCGTCAGGAATCTCATGTTGATTTTGTAACTAGTATAGAACAGTTATTTAAACCTGTTGCTGCTGCTACTTCAAAAGCTGCACTATCTACTGAACGAGCTATATTAGGAGATATTACGGATGATGAAGAGAGCAAAAAGAGTATTCTTCCACTGTCAAAACAAATCGCTGCATCTCAATCACAACCTCAATCTGTTGATGATCCTGTCGAAGAACAAGAAGGTGCTGTTGGTAGGACTCCAAAGGGTGTTTCTTTTATGGATAGATTTAAAGAGCTGACATTTTAAACTCAAAACATAATTAAAATATATCTCATGATGAGGGGGTTGACAAGGTGTATAAAATGAATAAAATGTTGCTCGCATAAATAAAAGAGAGTTTTCTTATAAAGAATATAAACCTGAAGTGGATAATTATGATATAGTACAAGTAGAGAGTCAAAAGTCAACATTGAGACCAATACGGATCTTCAACCATCGTAAGATCCTATCGTTGATCTCAATCTCGTCGTGAAAAAAGAGATGGAAAAGGATATACAGGAAGTGATTTCAGTGTTTATCCGAATAATATCAGCATTGATGTATCCCGTTTGGAAGTTCTCATCGGGGGAAATAGAGCTGGAAATAATTCCCGGGAAATAGTTAACGAAGCCGCTGATATATCTCTCTTTGTGATTTTCAAGAATATTCATATGATGCGAAGACTCCTGATTCAAGGGGGAGAATCAAATTTCAAGTTCAGGATACAAGTAGATATTTTCTACCATCTGAGGGAAATATCGAATGTTTAGGTCGACTTTTAATAAAAGATACTACGGGTTATGGAGCTGATGATCGAGTTGGTTTTGTTAATAATGGTATAATGACGCTGTTTAACAGTGCCAGATATATTATCGACGGAAAAAATGAGATAATTCACGAAAATGTTGATATCGCGACGACTATATTAGGTTTGGCATGATATTCAAATGCTTATGCAAGGTCGGCTGGGCCGTCTATGATGTTTGTGAAAGATGCAATGGATCACCCAGAAAACCGAACTGTAAATATAGGTCATATGAGGGCTGCTGGTGGGGCTGCATATGGAAATTCAGTTTTATCGATGAACGAAAATTACAACCTGGGGTTTGTAACTCATACAGCAATGTTAAACGACAATTAGGGATTTTCATGTATGATTCCACTCTCTCATATATGAGGATTATGCCGGGATGTTAAAAAGTTATATTCAGTGCAAACCATACAATTGTACTCGATAGAATAGGTAATGATAATGACGCAATCAGGAGAGCAAACGGAATTGCCGCCGGTAGGGTAACATTGACAAAACTCACACTGTTGATGCCTACATTGATTCCGTCAATTACTCAAGAACTACTATTAATCTCTCTTATGGAATCAGCTTTTAAATCACTGTTAACATGGATGACGACTACAAGCAGTACCGTTGGTCATGACACAGGATTATTCACATGGCAGATAGCATCACAACATGGATTGTCATCTCCGAGACATCTCGTTTCATGATAATGCGAGAATAAGCAACCAGGTAATAAACCCTATGGTGATTGACCCACTTGGAGTTTCACAGGTTTCGTTGAGAATAAACAGACCTGAGAACCATCCGAGGATATAATAATGGATTTTGAAGATAATCACGTTGCACGAGCGTATCATCGTGTTAATATCTCCGCGTGATTTTACAACATTATATACAATCTATTACTTTTCACTGGAACATCTAGCTCTATATCGGCAATGTGTCTTAGAGATAAGCATTCGAGCTCATGTAGGTCGTCCTCCAGCTGGGGGTGTTAGAGCAATTGCTGTCATTCTCAGTGATAAATCGATGTTACTCAAAGGTATTGGCGGAAGGATGAAAGTCGTTGACGCACCAGTAGAAAACATGTAAATGTTTTCCAAAAACATGTAAATCATTAGATTAATCTCGTATTAAATTAAAGGACATACAATTATGTTAATGCTGCTCTAACTCAAGGTCAGGTGAATAAATTGCAATCGAAAAAAGCGAGTACATACGAGACAAAAATAACTTTAAAGCGAGATCAGATTGCTAATGGTGGACCAAATAAACTATCGTTGACTAGAACTCAACTTAACCATTTTAATAAAGCGCTAAAAGCAAATAGTGGTGTTCAATTTGACTTTGCTCCCTCAACAGGCAAACATATGATTAAATCAGGTGGAATATTTCATTTGTTTGCCGAGTTACCAGCAGTAATTGCTTGTGAGGTTCTCGCAATCGCTAAGGCTGCCGCGTTAGGTACTATTGGAAGCGCTGCTGGATTGGCGTTAAAGAAGCTACTGGGAACAGATACAAAAAAGGGAAAGGGTCTAAGACTACCAGGAATTTATCTAGGAAAAGGCCTAAGACAACTAGGAACCTACCCCGATGCCAAATTTTGATATAATCGAAACTGCTAGAAATTAATGTATAAATAATTTCAGAGGTGTTTTTATGAGAGATCAATTACTAAATCAACCGTCCAATAATGAAGCAGGGATTAGTAATCTCGATAATAACACTGGATCTGGAACTCATTGGGTCGCGTACGCGATTGACCCTCGTGTAATTATATAATTTGACTCCTACGTGTTGCCACCACCTAACGAATTTCTAACATATATAACTAGATTAACTCCTAAAATCCCAATTTGGTATTTAACGTTGCCAATACAAACAATGACCGATCCTCCGATATATGGCCGAGAGGTTATTAATTTTCGCGATGCGATATCAGCATCCACTAAACCACCTCATTAAACCGTACACAAATATACCAGCAACAGCTTTTTAAAGAGATCTTAAATGAATAGTGGTAGATATATGGGGACGATCTCCCTAACTAGGAAAAAACCTGAAGGCGCTTAAATCGAGGTTGTTAGACATTAAATCCGGGAAATCGTTTTATTTCGAGACAGACTGTGTAAATTAAAAACGAGTAATGTTTCCTTTAAAGATATGTTAGTTAAAATCAACGGAGTTACAGAAAATTATATCGCGTTATTTGATTCAACAGGCAGGATTAAACCCGGTGTTATTTTTTCAACTGTGTTAGATAAACTATCACCGATGTCATCCACAACATTTGCACCGATAATAAACTATAAACGCTACGATTCGAGTATGATGCTCATATAACCAAATTTACAAGTGTCCAAATCATTTTTTAAACCATTGATAAAACTGTTTATAACTTCTTTGGAAATCCACCAGCGATCCAATTGAAACTAGCTGATATTAAAGTCATCGATTAAAAACTAACAAACCTGCGATTTTATTATGATGAACGTGTGAATGAACAGTTTACACGTCTCCGTAAAAAAACGTTGATGACGCTCTTGATAATTTGTTTGGAAAACCGTCAATGGTCCCTATGAAACTCGATGATATTAAAACATCCATCCGCGAGACTCGATAAAGTTAAAATCCCTCATGGGAACAATATCAATAATGTGTATTCGATACATCATGGATCTTTTGTTTGGACGTATCAAACTGAACTTATTGAGGCTACTGCTGATGTCAAAGGTATCTACAGATTAACCTTAGTTTTGCCGATGCAGTTTAATATATTATCGAGTTCATACACCGGGGTAATACCGTTAAAAGCTCGGTAATATAAAAAGGATCCACTGAATGATTTAAATTAACTGCCGCCAGTGATAATTTAACTCAAGCGTCGATCACATGGTACGTATAATTTGTAGCTGATTTAAGAAACCAATATAGTTAGATAATGTCCACTGAACAGTATCGATATGATCAAGTCCGCAAATTACAAACGAAAGTTAAAAATTTACGACGTATCAGACAAAGGTGAAAAGATATCGTATACGTATTACTCTAATTGATATAATCGTATATTCGGTTTCAGGTGTTATTGCTGGAACCGGTGTACTACTGTCGTCGGTGACAATGATCGCTCCTGTAGTTGTTACTATTATGTTACAGGAGATCTCGGGATCAATCACAAAAAATATCTTCTTGTAGTCAAAGTAAATTACATGATTATACCGTTACATTACATACAGTGTCAACCACGTGCTCGCAGATATCAACGTTGATAAGGTCTAGGCTCGATGACACTGTACTATTCGATAGCGAATTCTACGCGATAGTTAGTATTTATGATTCCGCGATGTCAAAATTGAAAAATATAATATTAATAACAATGTCATTGAGAACTCCACAAGAATTACTTTAGCCGATACTCGAAAATACAACCCCGGCGAGAACAACCATGATATCAGTAACGGCAAATAAACCTGAATTTAGTGTAGATTTTCCAACTCCGATTCCAGTAAAGGAAATCGCACTCACTTAAGTACGAGTATATTATAGTTGGCCTAATATCCGATCGAGTTCATTCGCCGGAAAACCACCTAATAACACATTCGTGTTTGCAAATAAGGATAAACCTGTTGATACCTCCCAGGAAGTTTTCTTGGGCATGGTGAATGTAGTAAATATTTTGCACGGTTCGGTCATCCCACTCATGAAATAACCAGAGTTGCTATAAATGGATCTTTACCTGATTTTGATTTAACAGGATTTGCTCGTGTGACATCATTTAGCCCCGCTGAAAATCTCCATCCGATCTGTTATGTTTGGTTTGGTAGATATTTTTCGAATAGCAAATTATCTTCGATAGTACTATTACAATTTATGCTCGAAAGTGATATGTTAAAGTCGTTGACTGTCAGCGAGGCGATTATATCGTATCGGAAACAAACTTCGATTTGGTTACCAACTCCTGTAATTTTTTCATATTGGGATACCAATTTCGCCGAGGAAAAATAGCAAAAGTTCTCAGCAGGAAAATAATCGGTAAATGTACTCAAAGTGGATCGTTTGATCATAAGCAACGATGTACACGATTGATTTCAGATGATTCTGGACGTGATTTTATAATCGCGGATACTGAGCGAGATGAAACATTGGCGTGCAGGAAAAACACTTTTGACGTTGAATCGCTGCAATATAATCACTTGAGATCCTCGATATTCTCTTATGTTTCAATTAATTTATTATCAATGATAAACATATTTTATAACATCGCGGTCAGAGATTACACAGATTCTTTTAATTTTAATCGAGTATATAGGAAAATCGTCAAAATGTTTACAACTATCTTGAATGAATGGGGATCATGGAGAGTAAAACGTGAAACGCTACACGGATATTGCGAATCAGCGGGTGTTCCCATCGAGAATAATTACCGCGGAGAGACAGTATCAGTACTATCATCGTCGCCGTCTGTATTCGATCCTATATCCAAACATAAAACTATATACTTGAACTCACCAGGATGATGTGGTAAGACAACTCGAGATATCGATTTATTCGGAGCGAATTCTGCTATAATAGTATTAACACCCACACAGTTACTTGCAAGATAGATGATGAACCAAGGATTAAACGCTTGTACAAATCACAGTTTCTTTCGGTGAAATGGTGACACTTGGAACCCTGATCGCCTGGGAACAAAATGTATTTTCCGAAACATTTTGTTGGGATAAAATAGGTAGAGTGCAGTTGGATACATTAAAACTATTTTTAAATTGACTGTTATTGAAAAACACCGCTATGACAATGTATGGTGATAACGGTCAACCACCACCGTTTACTGAATCATCCCCTCATAAATGGCTAAAATAAATGTGGAATATTACGAGGAAATTAATACCGATTATAGATCAGATGACCACGAATCACAGATTTTAAAAATCGATAAAATTACAACCGGATAAAATACAAGGTAAAATAACACGTATAAACATTCATGAAACATCTATTGCGGATTTTTGGGAATAGTGGAAACCAACCGATTTAATAATCGCGAGTAGACAAAAATATCAGAGACGCACTTCAAGTAAAATTATTTCAAATACATAAAGAAATTTATTCGATGGATCCAATTCCATTGTGTGATAGACCAGTCGATACACGACGGCAAAATGTCGATGTTCACATCCGGAGAAAATCCGAGAGACAAAATCTATTATTGACTGATATTGTACTAGTTGATATTATCGTGTAGAATATGCGTTGAACGCTGAAAAACCTCCATAACAATTAGGTTACGCGATGACAATACATTCATCTCAAAGATTGACTATTTCTTATCCAATTGTTTGGATCATAGATGATTTCATCGAATGGTCGAAATTACTTTATTTAGCAGTATCTCGAGTCAGAAGATTAAATCAACTTCGAAGAGCTGTTATAAAATTTAATGATATTAGTTAAGATCTCACGGTGGTAACTGAGTATCATCGGGGATCACATATAGTTGTTCACGTGTAAATCCACTTTGAGGAACGGTTGAATCTAATCTATAAATTACTGGTTTATTTTAGATGTGACAACACTTGATATATTATGCACTTTTACACTCTAGATAGGATCACTTGATCTTTTTCTACCGCCTTTAAGTTCAACAGGTTCATATAAATATCTCACGGTGACGTTGTTACCTAATATTGGCTGCGTTGAAAAATCGCGCCAGGGTATATTTATATATATTTTGTGATCGCGATAACAGGTTTCATATTGATCATTACAGTAATTTTATTATTGAGTGCGGTTAGCATATCAGGTAATTTTACAACCCTTTCTCGTGATCGTTTATCTTCTGGGAATTTCCTCGCGTATTGATATCCAAATAACCGGTTCTGAAAGCGTTGCATTAAACCTCTCGACAATGGACTGATCGCGATGAATTGCAGTATGACCTCGTCTGATAGCGGTTTTATGTTGTTTCATCGTAGATGATACCGCACCTTGAAACTCTACCGGGATCAACCTGCAGAAGATTCGGCCATCAATTCGGCCCCCTTTAATAAATTCTTTGAAATTCTTCAAAAAGCGGAGGCACCTTCTGCTGCAGTCTTAGTAGTTCTGCTTCCTTATATTTACTCACAATATCAACGACGGTTAACGCATATTTATAACTATGGTGTTTGACAGTATCATGTGAAAGAAATAATATATCAGCCTGATGAACTTTATTGGGGATGCTAACATTAAAGGATGCAAATTAAATCTTCTTAGGAGGTGGTTAATAAATCTGCTATATCGCTTGTCGAGATAACCATTCCTTTGCGGTAGTATTTTTTACTTTTGCAGCGCTGGAGAGTTTACTAATCGGGGCGTTACCTTTCCAGTATCTGCTTGGGTAATAATACATTGATTCCATATTACTAATATTTACCAGCACGTAACACGAGATTACTTTTTATGGCAGTTTTTGTATTAACCAGTAAGTTAATTTTTCTTTGAACGTTTTATCAGGGATAGAATTTAACGCGTGAATTAGTACAGCTACCGTTTTTTGGTGCGATAGTTTGAAGCCCCATTTATCAGCCCATTTTCCTATGTTATTTAAGCTGGTTTGAAGTTCAGCCATATGATGGTGGTTGGAGGTGTTGCCTGCTCTCCATAGTCCACTATCATCAGCAAATTGTGATAATCCTATCTTAGGTGATACCAAATTTGTGTCAAGGTCGTTTATCAGTAGATTAAAGAGGGTGGGGCTGAGTACACTCCCTTGTGGAGTTTCATTTTCAAGGGTGTGTTTCTCAGAGTTAGTTGCCCCTATCCTAGTTATAATTTTTCGGTCGGTCAGGAAATTTTCTATAAAGTTGAATATACGACCCGTAATATCGTAATGATTTAATTTGGCTATAAGGCCTTTGGTCCATACAAAGTCGAATGCTTTTTACAGATCAATAAATACCGCAACTAAGTTTCTATCCACTTTTCTTACAGAGTTAAAGGCCAGTTTGATAACTGTTTCTAATCTTATTAATTGATCCATAGTGGATCTTTTATTTCTAAACCCACATTGATTTTCAGAAATCAAGTTGTTACTTTCAAGGTGGTGTTTAAGTCTATTAGTAATAATTGTTTCCATTATTTTGCATATGTTGTTAGTAAGAGAGATGGGTCTGTACGAATTGATATAGTTTCTATCTTTATTTGGTTTGAGTATGGGTATTACTATCGCTGTTTTCCATTTGTTTAGGTAGCCTTCCTGTGTCCCATATTTTGTTTAGCATTTTCATTTTTGAGTTAACCAAGTTAATGGGTAGGTTTTTGTACATTACATACCCTATTCGGTCTTGCCCAGGTGAAGTATCGTTTTTGATTTTAAGTGCCTGTTCCCATTCATACAGTGTTATGTCTATATTTACATGCGATAGTTTGGGTCCCTTGTCTTTAAATAGTTCTTTAAATTTAATTTCAGTTTTAGCCCTGTGATTTTGAAATTCCTTGGTGTGGTTGTTATTACTGCTCATGTTTTTGAAGTGTTGGGCTAATGAATCAGCTCTTTCCTTATTATTACTAGTGTTGTTTTGTTTGGGGGTGCCATTTTGTACTTCCTACTGATAGTTCTAACTTGATCCCACACCTGTTTGGAGTTGGTTCTAAAATTTATACTACTGTAGTATTTTTGCCAAGTTTTTTCTTTTGACTGCTTAATTAAGTATTTGAGCTTGTTATCCTGATTTTTATACTCTAAGAAGTGAGTAGTGTGGTTAGTTCTTTTAAATTTATTTAAAGCTCTAATTTTTGCCTGTCTGGTTAATTTAATTTCCTCATTCCACCACGATACACTTGGCTTTCTTGTTTTGCCGCTAGTTTTGGGTATACTGCTGGTGGTTGATTGAGTTTTGATCTTAATTATGTTATCATAGTAGATATCTATGTCATCTGATTCTATATCTTGCATATTTGTATTAATTATTATTTCTTGAAAATATACCCAATCAGCTTTAGTCTACAAATTAGAGAAAAATGTTATTTAAAACTCTGAAGGCTGGAAATGTCTTATTTTGGTGTTAAAATATTCCAGCCCCCATCATTCTCCAGAAAATTCAATGGGCAGTACATGGGTTTAATGCAATCAGGAGAAAAAATCTCTGAACTAAGTTTGAGTTGCATACTGCTATTTTTTTTTAAATTTAATTAAATTAAGACGAATAGCTTATGCTTCGTTTCCCACTTTATAATTCCCTTTGTTCTCTCAACTAGGCAAGAGTAAAGACTTCTGGACAATATTTCTTTCTATAATATTGTAGGATTAAATTATCTGTATATGGCATATACATTGTCCATTTATGTATGTGGATCCATCTTTCTTATTCATGATAAAACTCATTTAAAGCGTCACTTCTTAACATTAGACTTGCACACATAAATTTGTGTACCAAATAAAATAACAGATTGAGGGCTCAATCTTTTAATTTATATTTTATTTTTAACAAGAGAGAGAGAGAGAGAGAGAGAGAGAGAGAGATAGAGAGAGAGAGAGGGAGAGAGATGATAACGTAAACATTTAATCGGTGACACTTTGAGATAACCCCTATAATCCCAATACACAATACATCAATTGCCTTATACACTGTCCTAAAATCGCATGTTAGAACTTCGCTTCAAGGAGAATACATTATTATGTATTACAATTACGTCATCCCATAGGTGACAACGTTACGTATTCTTTTATAATCACATAAATTTATGTGAAAACAACACTTACGCCTTAGAGTGACATTTCGAATTGTCACGTGATTGTATGGTAAGCAAACGCTATTTATGCAAATGTATGCAGTAAAAACTCGTTAACAATATCAAGTCAACCCTACTGCCTTTTAATTTAGTTTAAAAAATAGATGGGGTCTCTGAATAAGAATATACCACTAATAAGCGGTACTCTGGTCTGGAAATGGGTATTAGGTAGGTTGGCAAGTAGGTAAGCTAAGTACCGGCGAGCATACACAATACCATTTTAACTCATTTATAAATAATAGCGAAATTCCAATTCTCAAAACATTAGAATAGATACACCATTATATGCAATATCACTGTATGTACTGAATCTAGACAAATAAATGAAAAATCTGTATATACCAATTTCGATATATTCTATATTTATGTCGCTGATCTATTTCAGAAATACATTGGATTATGTAAACTTCGAAATTCTGAACACAATGAATTCTATGAGATGCTTTACTGACACAACAGCCTAACCAGATTTGAAATGAGTTCAAATTGCTACCCACGTATTGATTTGGATATTTTGTATGGGATTAAATTTTAAAGCAGCTGATGGATAATATGTTTACCACGTTGCTAGTAAAACTATACTTGTATGAATTGCTTACCAGATAATAAGCCTAGAACAAAACTGATGAAACTTACTTGCGCAGGGAAGAAATTCGTTTTGGGACGGGTTTCAACAAACCAATATGTATTCTAGCGTATTCGTAGTGACAAAAATGCACATTTTTGTGATTTCGATGTATAAGTAGTCACGTTTTGTTATGTGGCGTATGGGTGCTAGTTGTATACACTGGCATGAGACACTGGCGTGATTTAAAGAAGTGGTGATATGAATAGGTTTGAAAGAAGAAGGAATCACAGCAAATTTGTCATGTGAACTGTGCCAGCTCTTACACGGTGTTAATTTTATAGCTGATAGTAAATTCGTTATGCTACAGGCCTTCACATGATTAGTCGCATGAGATACCTCATCACATGAAGTATCTTATGAATGTGTAATTCTGTCGACAAGAGTTAGCTATTACCTGAAAGTATGTCATCAGGTAGCATTCATACTGTATTTTCAGAACGTAAGATAAAATGTCCACGGTACCATGTGCAGTTTCATCTGTATGTTTTTTTTAAAATCACAACATGACTGAAATAGTACCATTATGTTTATCATTTTGTTAAAAATAATGTTTACTGTGACAGGTCAAACATAAATTGAAAATGAATCCACTACATTGCAATTTCAACTTCATGACAATGACGTATGTTTCTTTCTTTATATCCAATGTGCTTATCTGCAAACGTGGGGAATTTTAGCAAATTATAAATAATGCACTATTAAAGCATTTTAAGTTTCCAAACACATTTGCTGTTGTTTGAATAGTAAAGTGGCCAGGTTAGTGATACATGCTGCTTAATTTCTGTCTTTTCTATCCAACACACACACACACAAACTGTAATAAAGATACAAGGATTAACAGGAAGACAAACATATCATAAAAGTGTAATTTACAACAAGATTCTGATTCAGTGATCTGCATTGTTCTAAAATTAAACCAATTAATGAATCTATTTTTGCACAGGTGCTAAAAGATTGCTTAGATTATTCATGTGTTATTAGGTACAATTATCTCAAATAAATACACGTTACCTAGATTAAGGAAGTCTGGTGTATTTTGTTCACGTATTTGCTATGAATGGTAACTCGACCTCGTGCATCGAACACTATTACAGAAGACGTGAAAATGAGGTAGAAAATGAAGATAAACAACATCACGTGTTTCATTGGCTCTCTATTCTCATTTTAGTGGCGTAATCTAACGTTTTGATAGGTAAACTATTAAAAAGAAGAAATGTTTATTATGATGGTTGTCTTAAGCATACGCAGAATGACATTGCATAACCTATGTGACCCACAAGGTCAATCAGACATTATTTCTGGTATTAATTACGTGTCACGTGAATACGTCTTTATAATGGTGAATACCATTATCTGTAATTATGCTGAGTTTATTTATATGATTTGTTTAGGGCAGAAGTATCTAAGCATAAAGTTGCACGTTGTGGAAAAAAGCGGGAGTGACCTTTGGAATATTTCTAGAGGTTTATAAATTGTGACTTAAGCTATAGGGTATTTGTATGAAATGGTTTGCTTATATGAATGTTCAAACTTTCGAAATAATACATATTTTAGTAATATGACCATTGAGCACACTGCCACGATAATTCACAAACCAATGAGAGTTATGTGACACATTGGATGTGCCAATGTAGTACCGTATTTATGATACCCATGAGTGCGGATTATAGACAATTAAAAATGATTGAATACCTTGCTAGAAATGCGCGGGGCATCCAACGTATATTTAATATTGTACCAATTAGAAAGATCCACCGAGTACACATATGCATTTAATTTAGTTCCAGCTAAATTCATCCATAAGGATCCGGAAATAGATTTATTTGAAGTTCTAGATAGCGTTGTGTTCAGCATGGATTAGAGTCGCTGTTTATCATCACGAAAATCGCTACTGCACATACCATGAACTGTAGTTTGAATTAACTAAAGTACTAAAAAAATCCTATTATTATTATTATTATTATTATTATTATTATTATTATTATTGTTGTTGCTGTTGTTATAACTATTAGTTACTTCAAATAACATTGCTGCGGTTAAAATGTAAAACCATGTAAATTTTTATGAGCTTATTAACATTATGTCAATAATTTTTCCGCAGTATATTATGTAGATGTTAAAAGTTATATAATAACTATGGAACACCTTGGGCCATGATATTGCAATTCTTATCTATGTATTAAAAATGTGTATTTTTTGATAGGTATATTGTGTGCACCACAAATTAAGACTGTATATCGATTAGTTGTGGTTCACTGTGTTGGTGTTGTGTAGATTAAGGAAGAAGAAGAGGAAAGGAAGACAAATTGAACGAAGGCTGGATCAGTACAGAACGTAATGATGAGAACCACTCATTCTCAATATTGATGCCATCAATTGACTTCTCAGATGATATATACCAAGCGTTGTTAAATATAGAAACCAATGACAATTGCGCAAGGTTCACATTCATCATAATTATTTGTATCTTTTGTGTTTTGATCTCATACTCTGATGGAAATCTCTCCATTTCCTAAAGAAATTCTGATTTTAGACATCTTCCTGGACAATTTCTCTGATCTTTTCTTAGTTATTCATTTCGACATATTTTTACACTCACGTAATATAGTAGCTTCCAAAACTAGTTTTTGATACAACTTTATGAGGCCTTATTGGTAAGATCACCGCAAATCAAGTTTTGAGGCTTGAAGTCTCATTTGAAAATATTGTAGCAGACAGATAAAATATATGGATAACACGGTCCTTTCCATTAATTGGATATAGGGAAAGAATTGTTTTTATTAAGTACGTTCTATACAGGAAACGTCACTTCAAGTCATCAATACTGCCCAATACATACATACATACATACATACATACATACATACATACATACATACATACATACATACATACATACATACATACATACATATATACATACAACCAAAACTAAGCACACATTAAAAATGTAACAAATTCAGAGGTGTATGAACTCGTATGTAGCATGGATACGCGCATAGAGACCTAGTTAAACGGAGTTTCAAACATTGGTCCGCGGGTAAACTGCACCCATCGCCTTTCCTTCGAGTGTGTCTGCAACTTTGTCGTGTCATTTTTGGAAATGTGTGCATACTCCGCAGTTAAAATAATTGTCTAACTCGTATAATAGTACTATTTGCATAAAATTATAATCTTGCCTGTTTGGTGTATATTTGTTGTTGTTTTTGTGGTTGTACGGTTTAACGCCATTTTTCAGCAGAAGATAGGGTATACATGGCGGCCGCCGACATAAATTGTGGACGAAGAACACTGGAAAATAATTCTTGGAAGAATCACCGACCCACGATAATCTGTTGGCAAACTCACGTACCCACGTTAGCCGAGTCTGAGACTCGAACGCATGCATACATAAGTGAGATGGTAGTGCGCGCTTCAGACCACTCGACCACTCAGGGCCCCATGTCTCTCTCTCTCTCTCTCTCTCTCTCTCCCTCTCTCTCTCTCTCTCTCTCTCTCTCTCTCTCTCTCTCTCTCTCTCTCTCTCTCTCTCGTTTAAAATGTCTTTATCGAACAATATGTACAATTTTACATTAAGGATTCCCAATACAAAATATTGCTTTTATATTCGAACAGATTCCCTATGACAGATGATTCAAATAATACTATTATATCCAGATTAGCGCAGCTAGGGGTCTATGCTAAAAACATATCATGGAGAAAAAAAAACTGTTCATAAGACATGTACTGGAAAAATACATTTCGTGATTGATCCACATCATCCAGAAGCTCGATGTAAAATTAGGTATTTGCAGGCGGAATGTTTCTTCAGATTATTGAGATATAAGTGATTGGTTCCAAATCAAATACATATATGTATCTTTGTTAATACTTTCCTATGACGGTTTTGTCACACGGCTTACGTGATATTACTATTAGGAGTGGTTATATAATTGAAGTTTTAAATTATCTAAGGAAACGCTTGCAAACCTCGAACTATGTTTATGTGGCGGAGTATGATACGTTGAGTAACTATAGTTTTGTCCTTGTATAAACTATGAATCACCCGTGGAAGTCGTCAAAACACTCCCTTTAAATACACTTGAAAGACAGTCTTCTACATAGATTTAGCTTTATTAAAAATTGTGTAGATATAATATTATAAAATATACTTTGTTGAATCTTTGTTCAGGTTATAAGATGCACAGTGACAAATAAAATTAAAAACGTAAGACGTTACATGAAACTATGAATAATATGACATCATAAACTAAGCAAATAAGTACAATACTTGTGATGGAGGCTTTTTACATGCTATTGATCATCCATTGCATCATATTTTATACGATTGCTATCAGTCGCAACCCAGATATTTAAACTTTGGGATTTAAGTTTGGTACTTCAAGGATATGATGTGCTCTCCTATTCAACACTTAAAGTAATATTTGTATTTTAGGATTAATGAATTTATATGTGGGTTTAAACTCATAGTAATTTCTGGAGCTGGAATTCATGATCATTCGCTAATTGGAGTTATATAGGTATTATGACACATTTAAATCGGACAAGCAAGATCACTTATACGTTTGGTCACTTCCAAGTACGTCATTTACCCCATTCTCACATCGTTCAATAGGACAGTCAGGATCATTGATTGGGGTTATATAGTTCTCATCTGTTACATGTACGTCGGCTTTCACAACCTGACACATTGCTAAAGAAGAGACATACTCGTAGTGGATATCCTTATTACTGCTTTCTGTTGCATGGGTGTTTCCCTCAGATGCAGTGCATGTGGCATAATCGTAGAACGACAAAGCAGTCTGAAAAAGAGAATATATACGAATATCTAAAGGATTTCACCACTTTGAACTACGCCAGTAAATAACAGTGACTAGAACAAAGTTTCCTTGCTTTAGGTGTTTACATGTAAAATGACATAAATTTCACTAAATGAAGGTACAGCTTCTCAAACAAAATTTGTGTACTGAATGTTGGGAATTACATGAACTAAAATAAGCTGATTAATAGGGGATAGCGAGTCAGGAAATGAATAATCTAATATAATATCGATAATGTGCATATTACACTTCAATATTCCATTTCAAACATAATAAATATAATGTACAATAAATAATTCTTATTGACAGTCGGTCTCCTAAGACATGATTTTGGTTTGAGACAGATTAAGTCAAGGCGTACTCGATGTTCTTTGGAGCAACATTTTATCCCAATTTTTCTTACCAATTTCAAAACTGCCCTTTACTTTTACGTGTTACGACCGCCAATGAATGCATTTTTGTTCATTAAAAGGTCGTAAGAGACAGATGAATGAGTAAGCATTTTGTCATGGACGGATATAATTATATGCCCAGACCACACGAATATAATCACATGTATGGAACATACAAATTTAATCAAATGCATGGACATCAAGCATCTTTTCATGAACGTATAGAAATATGTCCAGACAACGCAAATATAATCCCATGTCTATATCATACAGATATATTCGTATATCTAGATTATTTAAATTGAATAACATGTCTGGACCATACAAATATAATCACATTTCAAGACCATTCAAATATAATTAAAAGTATTGACTGTAACAGAATTGTTACCGAGTGGATGGTGGATTAAATGAACAACACAAACACAATGTGAAAGATAATGTAAATTTATGAAATAAATTATTAATGAAACATAATGATGTATCAACACAATAACTCATGCGTTCAACCCACAATTACACTCACAACCATTCACAATACATGAATAAATTAAATATTAATACAAAATAAAACACAGATACAAAGGAATCTCTTGGACTATACACAGATCCAAGGATCCTTTACAAAAGTTATATTAACGCAAGTATAAATTACGATAATAAACACAAACATCAAACTATACTATCGCACGTATGGATTGCGACAACTAGCACGAAAATATACATGTATTTAATCAAGTTGCTAACTTTTATTGAGATTCATGTAATCCCTTGACATACTATTGTGATTTGAAGTAACTATGTAAATATAACAATGTATTTAATTGTACTACAATTGCAACACACACATGTGTCTCGACCCTGTATAACCGTACGATTCACCAACTGTTGAATCGCCGCCCAGTTTTCCCAAATACCTAGGGCTGACCAATACTTTTATCGGCCGTTTGCCCTTCACAAATCCACCACAGTTATACGTACAGACAGCATACAGTATCTACTAGAACCAATGTTCCCAAATACCTTGATGCTACCCCGGATGTTTACACCTCTAGACAGCTCCGACACTCAGACTTCTACATTTCCGGATATTTACACATCACGACAGATGTAGACGGACAGACAATCCGACAGACAGACAGATACCTCAATTTGATCTCACTATCAATTGGCACAATTAATCACATTCAGCTACAATTCAGAGACATTCAGAGACGTTCAGCTACAATCAGATACGTTCAAAGACGTTCAGCTACAATCAGCAACAATTTCAGAGATGCTCCGCTACAATATCAGAGATGCTCCGCTACAATATCAGAGATGCTCCGCTACAATATCAGCTACGATATCAGAGATGTTCCGCAACAAATCAGCTACGATATCAGAGAAGTTCAGCTACAATAACAAACGTTCCGCTACAATATCAGCCCTTCGGCTGGAGATAGAATGACGAGCTATCTTTCCTGTGATAAGATACTTTTGGTCCCGTAATTATTATCAGAAATATTCTGCCTTATATATCCTCAAATAGGTGAGCAGAATTCAAGGCAAAATTACCGTGCACCCCGTGATTCTAATGTTCCTGGCTTCAAGTGATTCGAAGTCAGGCACATGCAAATCGTTACACGCCGCTTACCTTGGAAAAAAACACTTATTCTCCCCAGGTAACGCATGTACGACGAAACAAAAAAAATGGTGAAATTAGTGTGTAATTCAAAAAGAAATAAATTAAATTTTCGCCTAATTCTGTAACATTGACCATAGAAATATAATTACATGCCTAGACCATTAAAATAAATTTACCTGTATAGACCATACAAATATAATTACATGTCTAGACCATTAAAATATATTTACCTGTATAGACCATACAAATATAATTACATGTCTAGACCATTAGAATATATGTACCTGTATAGACCATACAAATATAATTACATGTCTAGATCAATTCAAATAAAGTAAACAACCAGTGGAAAAATATGAGAATGCTAGAAAAATTTCAGAATATAGATTACAAGTGAATCTATAAACTAGTTAACGAAAGTTAAGTAACATCACCGTTAACTGTAATCACGTTGTTGTGGTTAAACATCTGCAGCGTTGTATTACATTCACTGGCACCGTTTCGTATTCATGTTTCATTTGCACGATTTGACATGAATTTACTAGATTACTCGACATCTAAAATTATGCAATTGTACTTCATACCCTTGAGAAGCACTTGACTTAGAAGTGGACTACTTAAATTACTTAGCAAATTTTTAATTAATATTGTACACCCGTAATTGCTGGAATGGAAAGGAGAGAACGAACATCATTCTTTAAATATTACCTGATCAAGGTTTCTGTACATATCTTCTTGTAGGTTCAGTTCAGCATTTTTTTGTCGTGGGTTGTTTAGGTCCTGTGGCTGCGGACATGTATTACAATCTTCATTGTTAGTTTTGTTTTCCATGTTAACTGTTGTCAACAGTTTCATCAGTTTTTTTCTCTTAGCAGTCACACCCATACTGCATTGCCTTCTGTTGATTTCAGCGTCACTTAATATGTTAGAGTCTGTATCAATTTCGAGAAAAAGATTTCATTTAATATTTTATGCATTTGAATTAGATTGTTCTTTGTTTTTAATATATTTATCCGTCTTCAAAATAAAATGTGCATAATTAATTCATGATATTTAAACTCAGTTAGCAATTAATGGACCGCGGCTAACCAAATGGTCTAAAGCACTCGCCTTTTCCGATCAGTGCCATCTCACTTTTGTCCGCGTAGGTTCGAGTCTGGGGCTCGGTCAATGCGTATTTGTGTGAAAGCTAGCCATTAGCTTATCGTGGATTAGTTTGATCTGGCAGGGTTTTCTGAGGTACTTCCTTAACCAGTTATGCTGGCTGCTTTTTATAGCCTTTGATATGCTGAAAAATGGTGCTAAACGTACACCAGCACAAAGCAACAACAACATCAATTTTCATTCACATAATCCAAACATGGATTTACAATAGTTAATATTATACAGTTAAAGATTGTACAAAAACAAATAACAATCCTAGTCTATAGACTGAAGCTAGCCGGATACCATTAGACAGTATGTCTAGTTTATGATCCTCATTAAAATGGAGTAAAGGGGAAATCAGTTAACATACAAGCAAGCAAAGAAATTAACCGATTATAGGCATTAATATAACATATTATCTTTGGTGATTTTAAATCCGTAACTTCGTTTTTCCGTAATATTCCATTATAACTTTTCGTTTATAATACCAAGGAAAACTTGATCATTTAGTGTTTTTGAATGGATGTTCTAGTGTATACTAAAATTACGTACTAGTCTTTTGTAAACATATTTTGTCGTTATCTGATACTGAGCAATAGTGTATAATAATGCTATATCAGACTATGCATTTACTTGGTTTCGTTTCTTTATGGTTTAAAGATAAATAAAATACTAGGCATTTGTGAATTCAGAAGGATCGAAACATTCAAGCGCATACAATGATTTCGGATATTTTGTATATCAGATTGGAATTATGTCAGAATTATACGTTTCTTGAGTGCTTAAGAAAGGTATTTATTTGAAACGTTTTACAGGGTAATATATTCAGGTCAGTTAGGATAATGAATTACTTTTGCTATCTGGAAATATTATTCCTATCGGTAAATTAACTAAAAGAAGTTTAAGCATCAACACATCTGACCAATAGTTGAAAATTCTAAAAAAGTATGCTTTTTTATATACTAGTAATGCAGCAAAATATTATACCAAGTTCTCTTGCTAAATGTTTACGCCATTGCTTGATATATAATAGAGATCCAACAATGAGGAGGAAGACCGAAACAATGACTGTTCCTATCCAATATTCTTTAAATCGGATATCTGAAAAAATAAATAAAAGACGCTTTTTTTTGGTATGGTAAATAATCATCATAAGGGTTAAAACAATGGTGCATTATGAAATAAGACATGAATCATTCTATAGAAACAAATATGTTAAATGTTTGAATAAAATATAATAGCTATTACGCATGTTGTTTCTTTTCGATAGTATCTGTAATCTGATAAGAACATAACATAATTACTCATCCGCTAAGAATGCTGCTTCTAGGACGAAATATAAAATCCGTATATTGTGTTTTGCATTAGTATCGATATAATTTGCAAGTCATCCACACAATAAAAACATTTATGATTGTTTATATTGGTTTCTAACTTGCATCATTTATATTTTGATAAGCACAATAATGAGGATACTATCAAACATTTTTAGTAGTAATTCTGCAATTTCAATACGTTTAGTGCAATTAATGTAATGCTGCAAGAACAGACCTTCCGTGTCAAAAGTGTCGTAAGTAATAGCTGAACACGTTTTTCTATACGGTGGGAAGAAACAGTTATGAGTATTGACTTATTCCTACCATGATTACCGCATTTTACTTGAAATATAAATTATGCAGTTACACCTTTATTAATATGGTTTAATAGAAGTTAAAAGACCCTACATTTTGCTAATTAATTGAAATATTTTACCTCCGCTGTTTCCTAGACTGGATACGTCTGTACATGTATCTGAATTAAAATGAAGCGCCAAATATAAATTACATAGAATTATTCATTTTCCTATCATGCCGTTTTCAAAGCATTTTCAAACAAAACACCACACATATATGCAATCAATTATTTTGAAAGATACGCATTTCTATATCTTGTTTTGTTATTGTTCGGTACGTGGCGGTTAAATATCTTACGCGTTTGACACAAATTAAAGATGTAACATTATGTATCGTTTTGAATTAAGAAAGGCATTGCATAGAAAACTGACATTTGATCCATATATACATATATATATATATATATATATATATATATATATATATATATATGTGTGTGTGTGTGTGTGTGTGTGTGTGTGTGTGTGTGAAATAGGATTACCTTGCACATAATGCAAGACAATGGGTTCAGATTTCACCGTTACGCCCGTTTTGGGATTCGTTGCAAAGCAGCTGTAAACCCCAGTCATTCTTGAATCGAAGCTGTTGATGAAGAGCTCCTCATTCTTGCTGCTGATATAACCATCCCACATAAAAGTACAAAGCGGGTTGCATTTCGCCGAGCACATAACCTTAAATGTTTCATTTGCCCTTAGGTAAATATCAGTGCGGTTGAGGTTCAATGTCACGTGATCGGGTCCATCTAAATGTTAAAAAATAATATAATTTAAAGTTTATAGTAGGAGTCAGAATCTTTTACATATCTAACATAACGAAAGAATAATAGTGGTTGATGAGCATGGAAAGCTTATTAATTGCAATATATGAACGACACAACCACAAGTGAGGTGGATGGAGGAAGACAGGAATATAAACAAGTGATCTGAAATTCCAGAAGGTACCAGAGGAATGTAGGTTAGATAACCGCAGAGAGAGAGAGAGAGAGACAGAGAGACAGAGAGATTGGATTTCGTAGTATTTGTCGGTTTCGTTGCATGGTTGAGTACTTTGCCCTTCCAGTCAATTATGTTTTTGAAACGATATTTGTTTCAATGATGTAGATACTGAAGGTGTAACAAATATAATTAAAAAGCGTTAAATCTACTTACAAAACGGGTCTGGTACATAGGTATCACTTTCTATACAACAGTTGATACTGGAGCATACAATGCATGAGAAAAGGGTGAATGTATCTACCAGCGTTACTCTTTCATATATCAAGATGAAATGATCTGCCCGGATGCGATCAGTAGAATTTAAATATGTCCCGTTTAATTTCCAGTAGTAGACAGGGTCTTCCAATTCACCGTCACCACTGCATAATATACTTAACGGTTCATGAAGGATAGACGTTCGGGCTTCCTTAATTTGCGGCTTATCTGCAAATTAATATTAAATTTAAATAGAATAAAAATGTTTATTTTAGTGTAAATCTTTCTGTCTCTACTAAAATTTCTGGAGACAAAATTCTCGGATACTATACAAATAACATTATTTACATTCGACAGAAACATCATGTAGCTAAAACTGAGTCTAAAATTTAAATATATAATTTTATAATATTTTGTCTATGTACCAAAATTGTTATGTACATGCAGATATCGACGATGATAGCAAAAATGGAAACTTCCGTGTTTACAGTTATAAACATTTTCTTCTTATGAGGCTTCTTTTTCACAACTGAAATATTGTGACGCTCTCAGTATGCATTATAAGTACATAAATTCTTGACCGTACGTTAAAATTTAAAGTAGGAAACATAGGAAAATCCGATTTCACTGACTTAAGGTTATAATAGGGACAAATACTTACCCAATTTGCACGCATGTATCAGAATAGTAGATCTGAGACTTTTGTTTTGAAATATACAAAACTTATTGGATTATAAAATGTAATATGGCAGCTTGGACTTTTAGATTCAAATAAATATAAAACTTATATAGAAGGGATATACATAATTTACTTTTCTAACTTTCTATTTATGACATATATGTATATAAACTATTTAAAAAAATGTCTGATTTTGTTCGTGACTTCAGCAGTAATGGACTTAGAATTATGAGGCATACATTTGTGCTGTAAACCATGGGCAAATCAAAGAACGGATGTGAGTTATTTTTGAACAAAAATGTACAGATTCTTAATAATAAAGAAAATATTCTTTGCATTAACCTACCTATAACTTTTAGCTGTATGGTACTATTTATTTCCTTTCTTGGCCCGTACTTTATTTGCCCAGTGTAATTCCCACTTCTGGCTTGGGTTACGTTCAACAAAACTACAACGAATCTCCATTCCTTATTACTGGTATTCCGTACTTCACAATACATTGATGAGTCAGTCCAATTTTGGCATGTCATTCCCTTCTTCTCCGCAATTTTACGTCCATCTGCGTTGATAACGGTAATCGAATGAGCAAATGATTCCATATATGTTGCTCCAAGTATCCATTCCAATGTTGCATTGCATCCAGGGATGGAAACGACATCTGCTAATCAAAACATGATATACTGTAAACTATTTATTTTACATACGTTGAAGGAAATACATCTCAAACATATAAGAATTTAATTTATTTCTTAGATTTACATGTCATATAGATTAGAAGCTAATATCTTTAAAAATTGTATATTTGCTGCAATTGATTGTACTTTATGTAATACATACCTCCTCTTGTTCCATTGCATCCAGTGATTGCTACAACTTCGTTTTCCACAAAACAAATATGATATGCAGCATACTATCACACATACCTAGAAGAGGGATGTAAAGCTTATACATGTCAGATATAAAATGATTGACTCAGAATTTTACACTTTAAAAGTTCTAAAAATCTGTTAAATTTAAATATTTTATAAAATAAATGTACATTGTTTATACTAATTAACTGTACCTCTAGCTTTCCCCATTATGAAATCCTTGCTTAAGCATATTATCACTACACACATGAGACCCATTTTCATAGATAAATGAAAGGAATAATAAGTTGTCATTGGTGTCATTTGTAGCGTGACATTTTGGTGATGCGTGTGTAAATAGTAGTCCATGAATTGATATGACTAAACATATTATACTTCCGACCATTATCATACTTGAATAGGAAGGAAGATTAGGTTAATTTTCCATGTGTTATAATTATATTATATTTTACACAAGTTTTAAACAGGGTACAATTAGTAAATAAATAAACAATAGTTATTGTCTGAAACCCGACCTCGAAACATAAAATCCTTTTCTTAAATAAATAGAAACGTAGAATAGTTACGCTCACAGTTATTCTACGATAGTGCTACCCATTTACTTAACTTCTGTTGCTGCTGCTATTACTCACATGCTGCTACTGTATGACGGCGTTTTAATCGATATAATCGCTTTGTGTTCGTCTTGCTACATCAAAAACTAACTGTTTTGCGTGTATGATGAGATGAGAATTTCATATCAATGATACATAGTGAATTTGTGTGCAATCATACATTGGGAAACGAAGACTTGTCAATAAATTTTTATTTTGATCCTAAACAAAATATACTAAAATGAATGAAGAAATGAATGATCAGATAAAAGTAAAGTTAATAAGATCACCAAAAGGTGGAATGCTATTGGAAGATTGTTTAAAATAAGGGCCTACGTTTTATTTAGCGATCAATTTGCATTGAAATAACAGCACTGACTGCCAGCATCTATTCATATTCTCAATAGTCGAAGATACCCGCGATCACATTTATTAAAGAAATTGTTATTTATACGTTTCTGTCTACATACATAGCACGCGCATACGTACACACTAATGAAGAAAAGTAATTTGCAATGTTCAAGAAATTACCAATAGTCGCATGGAAGACCTGGACTATATAATTATTTTACTGTCATTCATCAAGAACAAAAATCTATTATAACGTTTATTTCACGACCTAATGCTATCAATGATAGTAAAAATGTGCTTTCTGAAAATGTAATTGTTTTACAGTTGTCTTTCGTTTGCGCCATGTTACTTATTTGAAATCATTTAAATTTGTCCTTGACATAATCTGTGTAATGCATATATATACTCGCCAACATATATATTTGCCAATGAATATTAAGAATCTGATGAATTAAGGAGACTAATTATTTTGAGATCAAACATATAAAGATAATAACTAAAAATGTTTAACTGCAGGATTTTACTTGAAATAATCTTTCAATATTGTTATATATTCAATCATACTGTAGTGCTGTCTGTACCATGTCTAACATGAGCTTGTTTATTCAATGTGACTACCTAGCCTGGTTGTTATGCCGCAATATGTACAAACGTCAATACTCAGTTTATACAATCCCTTGAATAGAATGCGTTCCTTCGCTTTTATGCAGTATCGTCATTTGAAAAATCCATTGATAGGTAAGTAATTCAATCGTCGCTTTTTGACCTAATGATATGAAATAATGTGTCTTTAGTAAGTGAGCAGTAGTCTCAATAGACTAAGTATCTGGGCCCGGTTTCACTAAACATCTTAAGTATGAGGACATTCTCAACCTCAGATCCGTGAGTTTTTGGCCAAGCTGAGATTTCTCTCAGGTACCGTTTCACTATGACTTCCTCAAATCAACACTTGAGGATCCTCAACTAAGGACGAAGTTTGAGATAATTTATTACCCTCTTAAGCGACCGCACCGGAAGACTCTCTACCTTGGAAGTTAAGCATATGATCATCTCTATGGATTCACGTGCGAACTCCCGCTAACTGTAAGTATTGTTGTCGTCTGTTTTGAGTTTTCCTTGTCTAGGTAAATTTTAGTCATGGAGCATAAGGAAAATATAAAAAAGATCCGGTAATTGGAACGAAAAAGAAAAAAATTATACTTGTTCAGAAAGTATTAGAAAAGGAAAATATTATTTTTGGAAAACTGAAAGGTTGTGTTGGGGTTGGTGGAGTTACACACTTCGACAAGGAAAGAGCGTGAATTTATCACCTATTGAAACTTACTATAATAGTAATTTACCTATCTTTTTATCTAGTGGAGGAGGTGGAGAAAATTAAATATTCTGGCATGCAGGTAACATATGTACCATTGCCTGGACCAAGCAATCAGTCATTATCTACAGGTAAAAGTTACAAATGTGTATTGTTACAAATATTTAAACAATGATTGAAAACTCAAAAAGGTTACTATACTACCGATAATATAAGCAAATGAATGAGATTTCAATAAAGCATATGCAACAATGCATCATAGCATGTAACTAATATGAAAATGATACATAACAACATTGGATCATTAATTGTAATGTAATTGTAACATCACACACTAAAGGGCATTTGAGGTTAAATGTATTTGACAATGTTTGTCTTAGGAGGGGTATTTAGTGTGAGATTACACAAATACAACACCATTACTATCGGCCATTGAATAGATGTCTATAACTATTATGATTTCCAGTCTTTTTAAACTTCATATTTCAACTACCTAATTTGATAAAGTGGAAGTTGGTAAATATTCTGCCAAAATTGTGTTATGGTGTATATTGAACCAATATACACACACAAAATAATATATATTTATTTTGTACCTATTCATATGTATTCATTTATTCACATCAACATTATTTTCTTTCCAGATTCAATGTCCGACATACAAATACCATCCAACACCTCTAGTCAACATTTAATACGTAAAAGTAACAAAAGAATGAAAACAACTTATACATATGCTGATGCTGAAGAGGAGAATTTAAAACTGGAGAACAAAACAATTGAATTGGAGACCATCAAACTGGGAAACGAGATTGTAAAACTAGATTTGGAAATATATAAATTACATAAGCAGAATAAATGATTCAAAAATTGGATGAAAATTTAAGCATTAAAAAGAAATTAATTTTTAAAAAGGAAATTCTCCTTCAACAAGCAGCTCAGATGTGTTTCATTGAACAATAAATAATATAATCCAGTTTTCCAGGACATTTTGTAGGTGCATAAGACTTTATAATTTTGACCCAATTGTTTTTGGTGCCAAAAGCAAATCTTCATTTGTACTAAAGAATATTATACATTTCTTAAATATTTATACTTAATCAAAATTATTAATGAAATTTCCCAAAAAATTGAATCACTGAATTTGCTTGAATGTGAAGGAATATAAGGTTTATCTGTTTTTCTTTATCATTATTCCATGTACTTTTGACCTTATCAACATCAATCTTCACAGCAGAAACTATATACTCTAATTTGTGACCAAAACTAAAGTTAAAATTAATAACTATATATAGTTTCTTTTGTTATTATTGAAAGTCATTTGCTCAAATGTAGATGGTATACTGATCAATTAAGTCAAATAGATCTATAGAAGAACTTTTCACGATAGTTGAATCAATGTACTGAGATTCTCCCAACAGCTTCCAATTTCACTTGAGCATTTCCATTTACTCAAATCAGGCCTCTGCTGTGGGCTAAAATCTCTTAATCCAAAAGTAGAAAAGGCATATAGTGATACTCTTGGAAGTGCTTTTGATCAATATATGGTCTATCACTATTCAATAGCTTGACTATGTTGGAGGGACTAGGCAGGTTTTAAATTAGCCAAAATTTGGCTAATTCCTACAAAGTTGTTCTTCACACCCTTTGTGTGTCTATATATATATATATATGTGTGTGTGTGTGTGTGTGTGTGTGTGGCAAGGTGATGTTTATGTGTGTGTACAATGTTGTTTCAGCGCCATCAAGAAGCATGAAAGAGGAACTCAAAACTAATAGCAGCCTATTGGCGTGTAAGTGTGGCTTACAAAGCAGTGTTTGAAAAGGCAGTTATCACTGTAGTGAATACCTACTAGTAGTGGTAAAACGTTTTCTTAGCGTCACAAGAAGACGACGCCTGACTTACGTGTGATGATAATCGTATGTGCCTATAAACCACATCGTATACACGCGGGCAATAATCATTAAGGAGCCACTTTAGCTAGTACATATAGGTAATGAACCCCTCCGTGCCACATCATAACGTATTCTTCGTAAAGCTAACGTCTGTCCAAACTTTGCAGCACTGCTACCCTAGAAACAATGAAAGTATAACGAAATCACAAGATTAGCTCCACACGTTTCCGCAGCACATCCCATGGTACGCGGAAAGTATCAACGGGTGATTTATACCAATCAAAATGACTACCATATATCAGAATAATTCATCAATGTTTCGAGGTATACATATTTTCTATGGCATCCGCTCAGACACTACCTAGCCCGGGACACATATAACTGGAAATAAACATTTTAACAGCTGTTGTTTCAGCGACATCAAGAAACATGAAAGAGCAACTGGAAAGTATTAATAGCCTGTTGGCATGTAAGTGTGACTAACAAGGCAGTGTATGAAAAGGCAGTTATCACTGTACTGAATACCTACTTGTAGTGGTAAAACGTTTCATTTGCGTCACAAAAAGACGCCGCGCACTGCTAAAGTAATTAACTTGTGTTTTAATGCACTCAGTCTGCTAAGAAAATGACGCCAAACTTGCGTATGACGAAACTCTTCTATGCCTATAACCACATGGTATAAACGCGGGCAATAGTCATTAAGGAGTCACTTTAGCTAGAACATGCAATATATATGCAATGAAATGGATGCATCTATGCATAAGTCTGTATAAAAGGAAATTTGTTTTCATTCTTAATGTCGCAGTGATGACTCCTAGTATTATTGATGCACTTTACATATACTATTTTGACTCAACTACTTCGCTGTTAAATTATCACACACACACACACACACACACACACACACACACACATACATACATACCTATTCCTTGGTATGTGAAAAATGAATATTAGTGTCAAGAGTAAGAAATATAAATTAACAAGGTTGATACAGAGGATGCAACATATCAGTATAGTAGATGATTTAACTTTTCTGATTATCAATTTGAGTTAAAATAGATTGCCGTACAGAACCTACGGTTTCATTATGATGTCTTTTTTAACTTTACAACTACTCTCGTATATAATGTGCATTGTTGTGCGGAGAATGTACTCTTTGCATTTAAAGGATACGATGGAATCTAAGAGTGGAATTTAGGCAATTACAGTTACTAACAAGTAAGAATTGATTTCCGTATCATCGATAATGCTGGAGATGTAATTGGTTCAAAGGAAAATAACAAGTGTATGAGTCTAAACAATTTATCCGAGAGTTGTCTAATATCTCACTAGAATGAAGATGTTAGCCTTAATGAATATCACAGCAAGGCACAGTGGATCAAAGAAGAACTATATATCCAAACCAACGTAAATATGGAATAGGAAGGTCGTTCTCGTCAGTGTCTTAAGGTTATATTCAAAATATTGCGCAATTACAAATACAAAGGTAGTTAAAAAAAGGTAATTTATAAGTGCCATCTAGTTTCGGATAATAATTATTACGTTTGGTTCGGTACCCATGAATGTAGTCCCAGTCTATTTCCAGACCATTTTCACTCTCCCATTTTGGTGGCGAGACATGAGTTATATTTCGGAATGTTTGGTATTGGTTAAAGATATTTGTTTAATGGTGAGGTTGTCTGTGTGTTTTTCGGCGACAGTGATCAGTGAGTAATGTAACGATGTTAATGAGCCGGAAATGATATATGTGACCTATTGCACGTTGATTTGATTACCATCTACCTTATCCAAAATTGCCTAATAACCTTTGACTAGAACTCATCTTTAAAGGTATAAATAATATAATATAATATAATATAATATAATATAATATAATATAATATAATATAATATAATATAATATAATATAATATAATATAATATAGTATAGTATAGTATAGTATAGTATAGTATAGTATAGTATAGTATAGTATAGTATAGTATAGTATAGTATAGTATAGTATAGTATAGTATAGTATAGTATAGTATAGTATAGTATAGTATAGTATAGTATAGTATAGTATAATATAATATAATATAATATAATATAATATAATATAATATAATATAATATAATATAATATAATATAATATAATATAATATAATATAATATAATATAATAATAAATAACGTAATATAATTCGGACACAAAGAAAAATTCACTGGTAAGAAATAACTGCACAGAGTATAAAGAAACATAATTATGAATTTCGGCAATATATACGTTTATTTAAAGAAGCACAATACAATACATGTTTTCCCAGAAAAACAATTGTATTTCCTTGCGTATTATTTATGATTTCATTTGGTATGTCCAACTATAAATTGTATTACCACACACACACAAACACACACACACACACACACACACACACACACACACACACACATATATATATATATATATATATATATATATATATATATATATATATATATATATATATATATATATATATATATATCGAGAATGAACATCTTTGTTCTTTATCAATAATTTTCATTATCTTTGCTGACTTAAACTCTTTATTATGACCAGTTACACTTTGTCACTTGGAGTATGGTGTATATGCATCTTTACAATATCCTTAATGAGTAAATACAAATAATGACTAAGCAATGTCTGAATAATTAAAGAGTCCATGTATACATAAGCCGATGTAACCGGAAATTTCTTATTTCGTTCATTCTGGATGCTGAAAGGATGACTAGATTTAGTATTGTTAAAGTTTTTATTTTCTTTAATTTCATGACTTACTTTACTGTTTGCAAGAGTAAGTTTATATATATATATATATATATATATATATATATATATATATATATATATATATATATATATATATATATATATATATTCATACATACATACATACATACATACATACATACATACATACATACATACATACATACTCCTCGGTATGGAAACAATTTATACTTATGACAGAGGAATATATAAACTATTGCTTTTGATGCACACCATGCAAAATTGCCATACAGTAGATAACATGAGATCTTACATTATCAATTATAGTTTAAATATCTAGACTCTCACATTGGATCTCTTACATAATTTAGATGTTATCCTTTTTAATTACCTTAATTACGTTCTCATTTATAATGCATTTTTCTACAGTGGGTTCAATCCTAGCATTTACTGGATGCAATGTTACACTGCAGTGGAACATAGGCAATAGAAGTTACAAACAAGAAAAAACAGACATTCGTATCATCGATAATGCTGGAGATGTAATTGATACAAAAGAAAATAACCAGTGTATGAGTCTAAACAACCTATCCGTGAGTTGTGTAATATCTCACAAGAATAATGATTTGATCATTTTGTTAACCTTAATGAACATCACAACAAATCATACTGGAAATTATACGGCATGGTTCAGAAAGACCTACATTTCGAAACCAAGACCACGCCATTCATAGTAATAGGTAAGTTTATAGATAATGAATGAACCATGTCAGGAGTTACTTTGAGGTCAGACATTAATGCAAGTAATTAAAAATATCTCAGAAATGCGACATGTGTTGCAAGAGAAATATAATGCAAGTTTATATTATGGAAGCGTGGAACGTTTTGCATGAAAAGTTAGTCTTTTTTTGTTATGTAATAACTCGAAAGAGATGAAGCCAATAAAGGACATCCTTATCAATTCAAATATATTTTTGAATCTCAATGTGCGTTGTTTGTACCCTGCACGAAAATGCCAATGGAATTTATAGCTTACGTGCTTTAACAATACCATTTTAAGAAAATAAAGCGCTCGACCGGGCTCGTTTGAAAACTAGTATTTAAATTACCCATGATACGTTCCAACTCAATTAATTGAATGATACTAACGATAACCATAATGATAGTATTAATGCGCATATACGTATGTTTATATAATAGTGATTGGAACCATACTAAAGAAAAAGTAATGACTGCCGATATAATCGTACATGTTTCATGTGATATTGCGTTAGAACTGGAGACCATATACAACATAAAAGGTTCATATGTAAACGCTGCAAGGGTATTGACTGAAGCTTTGGCTTAGTTCATTAAAATGCTATATAAATGTTATGTTCACAGAAAGTATCGACAGGTACTGAAGCTTTGGTTTATTTTATTAAAATGCTATGTAAATGTTATGCTCATAGAAATTATAGATAAGTACTGAAACAGAATTAAACAAATAGTTTAGAAATCAGAGACAACATATTAGAACAATTTATTGTACTTTTCAGATCAACCACGAATAATGGAAATTCGGAAGCCAGTTCTGTATCAATCCTTTTCAGTAATGTGTACCACCTCGAATACATCTGACTGTATAACCTATTATTGAAAAATCAACGGCTCCGATCTGCAGGATTCTCTAAATCTTCATGCAAGAACTTCGACACTAACATACAGAAATGTAACAATGATGGACAACTTCAGCACGTTGACATGTCGAGCAGGAATCGAGAAATGCAGCAATAGTCTGTGTAATTCTTCTGAAGACAGCGATCCATATACGGTTAAACCATATTGTAAGTATATGGTAATAATTGATTTATCGTCTTTTCTAACTACACTTCAAACATTATCAGCAACATTACCTGATTTAAACCTCCATCGAGAAATATATATATTATTGATGAAAATGTAAATTCGTTCCTAACTCTCACGTTTGTCATCATATTACAACATTTATATTTCTTTTATTTCCCTGCATTACTAATGCACGAAATGTTAACATATCAATTTATTCACATCTAATATACTATGTTATAAAGGTTAAAGAGCACATGACAAACAAGTTAATGGTTAACACGTGGCGCGAAAGATGACAGTTGTGTAAGGAAAGACATCTTGTCTGGTGCATACTAATGTACATTTTATTATTTGTAGGGCACTTAAAGACTCTGAATAACATCGATAACTTTCATTATGAGACTGATAGAATCTTGTATGTGTACTTCTCTGAACTAGTCGTAATCTTTGGCAATTATTTGCCTAGATTAATTAGACGTGTAAGTTCGAATGAGGTTTCATCTAAGATGGTCTTTTTCTCGAATAGTTCTCTTTCTCAAACTTTGGATTCAGATGGACCGATGTACGTGTCTTTGACTCTTAACGAAAACCATATTTACTTTAAAGAGAATACTAGTTTTAATGTAAAGTGTTCGTCTAATTGCTATCCCTCTTGCACTTTTCGGTGGGAGAGTTATTACATCAATGTCGATAATGAGGAACTCGTAATCAACAGTTTCAATGAAAGAATGTCTGGAGGATACATTTGTACTGCAAGAAATCGAGACACTGGCGTGACAGCAAAGTCCTATCCTATATTTCTGCATCAAAAAAAGGTAATTCTACTGGTTTTCTGAATATTTGTAGTTAATATGTTTGCATAACTACAATAGCTGTGAAATAGCTTTCGTCATCATCATCAGTCTCATGACCTAGTGTGGTCGTTGAAGCACTGTGCTGATGAACATCTGACCAATTAAACAGCTTTAACTCTTGTCAAATGTTGGTTTGACAATTATTCAGCGAAATGTCACGTCAAACAAATTAAGCTAGTCATAGGAAATCCCAAAATAATAGATACACTGTTCAATGACAGACTTTACTTTAGACTATATGATGTTGAAAATCTGTTTAAACGATATTTGTGTTTCGTTATTTGACGGGATATTTATGTTGATATTTAGTTTACAAGATCATCATAATTGCTGTAGAATACACCGGAAAGTCTTGCATGGCACTGGCAGTCTTCAACACTTGCCATGAAAGCATTTCATTAACATTATTTGACTCTCCATCTATTTTAACGTAATCACCGCTAGTCAAGATCAATGATGTTTTCTCTTTGTGTTATTACATATTGCAATAATATTTTATTTCGTTTAATCTTTTACTAGTGTCATTAGCGCCTGGAGAAAGTCAAGGTAAATATGATCAGCTATTACTTACAACTTACAACTGTTCTTTTAAACAAAAGCTTTATTTGCATATAAATAGTATGTAGGAACTTAATCTTAATTCCATGTATTATATCGATAATGCAGATTTAGTGCTCGATATTATTATCATTATCTTCAGTATATTGTTATGAAATAAAGAAACTAATCGCATGGCAAAATAACAGTTTTTTCTTTCTCCAAAAGCACTGGATACAAATGATCGTGTTCGTCAGTCAAGTAATAACTATCTTACCCACGAAAACCTTGAGACATATAGATTACATAATGTATCCAAAATACACAAACCAGGAAACCCAGGTATTATTATCGGTCAGCCAGCCAAAACAATCTCAAAATATTTTGACTATTTTATGAAGCCAGGTGTCCGTACACTTTTTTACCACATTCAGTATGTAACGGACTTTGTCGTGAAAGTTAAGTCAGTAAACTATTACCACCTGACAATTCTAGTCTCACTAGGCCGAACATCTCTCGATACCATCCTGGAAGCCTGGACAACAAGACCTATGAAGATTCCACCCACCGAATTCCGCGTCAAACTCCTGTATCTAGTTCTTAACCCAACAAGTTTGAGTTTAATGGCAATAATTACTTCCAGATAAACGACGGAATAATCATGGGGACTAATACCCCCTTATGCAAATATCCACTACGAGCAGATTAGAAAGCCAACTGCTTGATAATGTTAGCCATAACCGATACCAGTGGACACGTTTCATTCATGATGTTGCCTTCACTAACTCATGCTATTAATATCTCTCCCTCTCATCGGGGGAATTCCCATCATTTTTCAAAACTACCATCGTAAAGCCTCTCCTGAAGAAACCAACACTTGACCATAACGATTTAAAGAACTACCGCCCAGTTTATAATCTCCTGTTCATATACAAATTCTTATAAAACGTTGTTCTACCCCAACTTGTATCTCATTTGAACTCAGTCTTTTTAGCTATGTACAGTCTGCATGTCGCCCTCGCCATAGTACTGAAACTACTCTTCTGAAAGTATTTTAAAAACATTCTCTCTACCTTGGATAGTGGAAAAATTACAGTCCTCACCCCCACCCCCACACCCCCGAATTGTCTGCAGTAGTTGACACAATAGACCATGCTACATTACTTCATCGTATCCAGCATGTATTTGGCATTCAGAATACAGCCTTACAGTTGTTCAAGTCTTAATTTGTGAACAAGACACAAATTGTATCTGCAAATGGAATACACTCTAGCCAAGGTGATCTTTGTTGTGGTGTTCCACTGGGATCTGTTCTTGGACCTGTTCACTTCATTCTATATACTCAGCCGCTCTCAAGTGTCATAGATCATCACCCAGTGTCTCACCAATTGAACGCTGATGTCACCTAAATATACAAGTCTAGCCACCCAATTGAAGTTGAGGCTACCATCCTTGGAGTAGAGAGGTGTATTTCAGATGTGAAATCATGGATGACATGTAACAAGCTGCAAATGAATGATGATAAAACTGCGGCCATTCTGATCACAACACAAACAATTTATCATTCACGTCCTTTACCTCAGACAATGCATATGAGCAACACCAACATTAAATTCACACAGTCAGTACGAAACCTAGGTGTTACTCTAGACAGTACTCTCACATTGCACTAACATGTCATGAGCATATGCAAGGCTGCATATCTTGAGCTGAGACGCATCAATTCCTTTCACAAATATCTTTCAGTTGATGCCACTAAAACACTTTTGTGTTCACTAGTACTTTCAAAACCGGATTATTGTAATTCAATTCTGTCTGGTTCGTCACAATATCTACTGCAGAAACTTCAAAAAATTTATAACACAGCTGCTCGGGCCATCTTTTGAGTACCTCGATCAGAGCATACCTCATCACGGCTCTGTACCCAAGATTGACTATCCATTCGATACAGAATCAAACACAAAGTTTGTTCTCTGTGTTACGTTTCACTGATAGACTTCAGTCCAACATACCTATCCGGCTTCACCCATGTGTATACACCAGCAAGATACTTACGATCATCTTTTGACAATCGCATACACATTATTCCCACTATGAAACGAAGTCATATGGACAACATTCTTTTGCATACCATGGCCCGGCGAATTCACATTGCAACTAGAACAAAGACAAAGTCGTCCCTTTTAAGAGTACCCTTAAAACACCTTTTTCGACTGCAGGAACAAATTTAGAGACCTAATACTGCTTTGTACCGTATATGTTTTCAGCATGTTTTTGTTTTCCAATTTCATGTTGTTTTTTTTTCTTACGGTAATGTAGTCATATCATTATAGATGTTGTAAAGAGCTTAGAGCTTCTAAAGATTAGACGCTATACAAAGTCCTCATTATTATTATTATTATTATTATTATTATTATTATTATTTTTATTAGATGGGAAAACCACATTTTTAAATTAAATGGCTCTTGAGCATAACAACATGGATGTTCTATATATCGAAGATGGCAAATTTTGTAGACGGTTTGAACATTTCATACCTGAAATACAAAGACAGATGATTGCGGTCAGTTTTGTTCCATTCCTGTTTTTCTAGCATTAATAGGTAACAACACTCAACAGCCTTCATCCTTTAGTGCGTATTTAGTTGTACTATCTACCGCAAACACAATGTAGACTTTGTATAGTACTCGCTTTTGTGTTTTGCTATATCATCTATTGTGTAAATAATGTTTGTGACTTTAATGGAATCGGTGGGTTTCGAAAGCGCTTAGGTTGATTTCACACTGGGTTTTGCACTGTTGTCTCAAACGAATGAGAAATGCAATCTTAAACAATGTATTGATTCATTAACTAACAAAAAATAGTGTGCTTGTATAACATGTCACAAGTATTGTTCTACTAATAATGAGCTATTGTTCCAATTCTTTCATATAATTTCTTAACAAATTATTACAATGAACAATGAACATTTTGCTTCCTTTTAAGGCCTCCGACCAGAACAATATTGGACGGGACCTATACTGTTTCCGTCTTCCTCCTCATTGTTGGATTTGTTTTACTTGTTATACATTGGCGTAAAAGTGCATCAAGAGAGATCGGTATGATTTTTACATTCTGATTGGGAAAAGTATACAATTGCTTTCATAAACACCGACAAATTAATGTTTTTATCACCACTGTTGCTGCTTAGAATTAAGTGTACTTACTTTCCATTAAGAAGATTCGTTCCAAACCATATAATTAATTCACAAAATATCAGACATTTTAAAATTTTAAAGACATTATTAAAAAGTCACATTCTTTCGTTAGACAAGGTACATTTTATACTAAATGGGAATATTCTGAAAAAATATATATTAGCTAATACTAATAGTGACTTTGAAAGCTCAATGTAAAATTCACATTTTAATACTTCTGGATAAAGAAAGAGCTTTATTCTTCACGACTTCGAACAAGCAAGCATTCTTTTCGGAAGATTAAGATGGAGATAAGTGTTTGTTTTGCATTTTACACACTGTTACTTGGTAAGTTCCACAATATTACTGTACATTGTATAGCTTAATGCTTAGTATTTCCCTCAGTATCATTAGATTTTGTATACACTATTGCTTATTGTTGTGCAAACTATTATTACACATTATATTGATCCTTATTGTTACATACTGGTGAACGAAAAGTAAATTAGGATAGGAATATTTTGCTGTAAGCATGACTATAGAAGACTAACAAGCATAGACCTTCCATTCCTAACCTTCCATAATCAAGTACTGATTTGATTGAGGTCAGAAAGTCAGTAGGATATATAATTATACACTCGATATGCTGCTAAAATGAAACTTCTTTTTAAAACGTAGAAATCGACAATACATCATTCGTTTAATGATATACAACATTTAGACACAGAAAACATAACATGTTAATAGTGATGTATCTTTTGAATCAACTGACAAAAAAAACAATTAATTATTTGTATATATATATATATATATATATATATATATATATATGTATGTATGTATGATGTATGTGTGTGTGTGTGTGTGTGTGTGTGTGTGTGTGTGTGTGAACGTAAGAATAATTCCCCTTATGTACATTAAGGAAAACTAGATATCAATGTTGACTTTCTGCCTCTTGTTTCTCACTTTGTTGCAGATTCAGAAAGATCATGTAATAAGGGCTGTAAGGAGAGAGCGTCTGCAAGCAAGAGTACTATTGTAAGACCGTTTCCAAACGTAGACAGAAGCAAAACATGTGCTAGTGAAGATCATGACACTTGTACACGGTCACATGACCAGAGGAGCCCACGTACATATCATGGACCAAACCTTATAGAAGACATGTACAGTACAATTGATGAAGTAATTGTTTTGTCGGATATCTCCCTCTTTCGTTTTTTCTTGGTGTCACTTAGTAGACGCATCAGTTTTTCTTATTTCCTTCAATCGAATGAAACAAGATACAAATCAGTATATATATATATATATATATATATATATATATATATATATATATATATATATATATATATATATATATATATATATACATATATATATATATATATATATATATATATATATATATATATATAACCGACTGCGAACAGAGCATAACTAGTATCTAATCACTTTCAACTCTTAATAAGTCGTTATCAAAGGCAAATACAAAACATAGACAATAAAAACAAATAAAACAGAAAACCGTTGTGTTTGCAAAACCTTACATGACTTTTGACTTACTGCGGATGCTGGAATATAGTTTATATTGACCTAGAATACCAAATAAGCCATAGCAACATCTGTTATTTTATGTAAATTTATGTAAGCTTAAACTATACCCATCGTAACTGCACTGTTACATTATTTTCATTTATTGCTTTTAAATCTGATAATAAGACTGTAATTCTGAAAGCCAGGACAACTTTCTACTTCAGTGATCCATTGTGGTGTCATTGAAAATAAACAAATATTGAGTAAAATCAATTAAAAGTGTTGAACTCGGATTTAGGCGACCATTTAAAAAAAAACCAATGATAAATAGGACAGACGTAAAAACGATCAATGTGAACTCATAATTAATAGGGTTATCCATATTGTACGTACAATTTAACAAAAATAGGTTATCACATCTACTCATAATGAAACATGTATCTCACTTGTCGTTATCTAAAATTTCTTTTCACCTATCAAGTCATCTTCATTTAATTGTCCTAAAATATTGTTTAATTTTCACACCTTTGAATTTTAAATATTTGCATGGTCCTGAGGACACTTAGGTCCAATAAAAAAAGAATTCATTCGTCTCTCACCCACCACCATAGAGAAAAAATGGAAACACAGTTGACATAGTCGACGTGTCCTCTGATTATATAACAATATAGGAAGAAATAATAATTTTACAAATGTGTAAATAAAACGAATGCAGGTGGCTCAAATGATAGTAATGTCCTGGAATAGACAAAAAGGTACCTTGTGCGACTTTTATTTCACATTTCAGGAATTTTCCTATTTTATAATTGGTTCGATGATGTGCAATACGCACATTATTCACCGTTGAATCCCTTTGGTGATTTATATTTTCAGATATGTCTTTCAGTCAAAGAATCTTTTAATCCTTAACTGTACCTAACCCAGACGGAAAGAGAAAAGATTCATTATTTGTTCTTGACTTGGGTAGTCTGATGTGATAGCGTAATTGGGATATACTTTTACTTTTTCAGGGTGTTCTGTCCGTCTACGATTATGCGAGGGATAACGTAATCAATGGAAATTCACAGGACACCGAAAGTACTACTGAACACAGTTTATATGATTATGCCAGTCCTATAGAAACCTGTCGTGTTGTGACAGCCGACATTCATGTAACATTTGAGAACTATATAACGCCCGTACATGACCCTGTCATTCCAATTGAAATGTGTGATAATGGAGAAATAGACATGCCGGGAACAGATCGAACTGATGGTAACTACAAGCGGTGAACTTGCCATTCAATTATTGACATTTATGTGCATGACACGGATCATAACTATATAACCCCAATTATATGATGATCATAACAAAAATTATTATATGATTACAACATGAATACCAATTATTTTTATCCCAAACTTTAAGTGCTTCTTTCTGTCGAACGTCGAGGACAAGTACTGTTTAAAGATGTTAAATGATAAAACTTGAAACATCATGAATCTGAAGCAAAGAATCTGTATCAAATATGAACATCGAATTACCAAATAGCATACACAATATTTTCGACTACGTGTTTTATTCAGTTTCAGTATTGTTTTATAGGGTGCTTTTATATTTATCATTGCTAATTATATATATATATATATATATATATATATATATATATATATATATATATATATATATATAAAACAATTTGCGCTCGCATAAGGACATTTTAGGGCTGTTGTAACTGGATCTAAACTTTCTCGCCAGATTTGTCGGGTAATGCGCTGTGAACATATATAACATTAGTACTAGTACTATAATGTGTAACCTACTGAAACGTTCTGGAGACCAGCATCTTAAGGTAAGCTTTGGACGTCACACTATGAGAGGAAAGAAATTCATATTACTATTTCGTTCGTAAAAACTTCTTTGCTTGTTTAATTAGCATTGTACAAACATTGGGTTTGCGAAACAGCGTCTTACAAGATGCTACACGCTTTTCTAACTATAAATTTCCAGGTTTTTTCAAAGTTTTTCCAGAATGAATTTTTTTTTCTTCAAGATTTAATATATGACCATTACTGAATGGAAGTAAAGAACATTTTGAATTATAAAACATGCATTTTCCAGATCTGAAGACGTTTCTCTTTCAAAACATTCCAAAACATACATTTCAAGAAATATGATCATGTACAAAACCACAAAATGAATCACATAAAACAAATCTGACAATATTCCTATAAATTGACATATAAAATCATTTCAATGTACAGAAAATAAATTCTAACATTATTTTGCGGACCTGCATTATGCTACTGCGTGGAAACAACATAATGAGCATAAATTATTTTATTTCCTTTCAAACCTTTAATTCTAAATAATTCAAGCAATATTTGTGCATGTTATAAAGCATATTTCCTATCACAGTATGAAGAAAACCAATAAATGCAAATTATTATAATCATATCTTGTAACAAAAGTTTAACCCTGAATTTATGGCTAAAAATTCAATCATTTAAAGACATTTACAAAAGGGTTGATTTAAATTTTGAAAAAGGACTTTCCAAGGTGTATATTATTGAATAAATAAAGACTGGTACTCGCCATTTACGTTAAGTCACATGATTTCACAAATCTTAAATAACGACACCGGAAGTCCAGCATTCACGTCATATCAACAACAGACGTCTCTTTAATGATGTTGTGCAATATTTCAATTATATTAAACGAAAGTCTGATACCATTTGTCAAAGCCAGAAATAACATAAAATTATCAATATATTTATTCTGAATTAAAATTGGCCAGTCTGATTCATTAAGCAGAATAGTGTGGTTTTTACAGCTGCGTATGTTTCCTGCCTAATAGAACACATGTAAACGTGGTAGTCACGTGATACATAAAAGCTTCGGAAGTTGTACTAGGAAAAAATATACCGAATTCTGTGCTCTTTCGATTTTTGTAGTACAACCAGTATACATCTTTCATTTATTTTTTTTGGGTGAGATTATGTGTGCTCGTCCGACTAACAATCGAAATAGCTAGTACTAGTACTAATATTAGTACCCTTACTCCTACGTCCACCACAACAAATCAAGTTGTGACTAGCACAAGCTCAAATTTCATCAAAGCATTAGTATTATCGTCTTTCAGTTGAATACATACATAACGATTTTAATACCCGCAAGTTTTGAGAAAATAAATCATTTTCATATAGATTTCATGCAGGTATAACTCCTTTTAACAGCGTTCAAGTTTGCTACACCAACGACGAAGTGGCTATGCTTTAACGCCACCATGTTGACCTCATGTGATGTTAGACAGGTTTTCATACCTCCCATATAAAAAATGATACGGTAATCGAGCTAATAGTCTACTAGACGAATCGATTCGCTAAGCGTTTGAAAAGACTCAAACATACATTTTTGGCAAGCACCAAACATGATCCATACAGCAACCTCTTAATATTCAGTTTAGAACTCAATAAATTTTAACTCACGATCAGTTACGACTGAATCATATAATTCTTTCGGGGGTCAAGTTGTGGAGGAAAAGTCTCGGGTGTATCCCCGACTTTAGTCAATATTTGAAATATTTATGAACATTTCACGGTCGGGAAACTTTTAAAATTTTTCTCACGACTTTTGTCCGATTTCGCGGTTGGGTGGCAACCTTGCCAATTATTATATATATATATATATCCTATCCATACATACATGTACTGGTAGTGTTCCTGTCTTGACCTATTGTTCAACACGCCTACATTCATTCTCTCACATAATTGGTACAACTTTCTCTCTCTCTCTCTCTCTCTCTCTCTCTCTCTCTCTCTCTCTCTCTCTCTCTCTCTCTCTCACACACACACACACACACACACACACACACACACACAATGAGTATAATCAAAACACGCAGAAAACTATTAAGCCGTTCTGGAAGAAAATCACTTTCAAAATCTGACGATATTCACTCGCGTAGAGAAGAAAACTGAACAAAGAGGGCTGCTATGAGAAGCTATGTTTGTTTCATTTTTATTAAATCAACTCTTCAAGTGAATCACTGTGGGCAGCCGTCGCCGCCAAAATTACATTAATCAAATGATCGAGTATGAAATCAAATGATTTAACCAAGCAAATGAAATGATCAATCCAGATTCCAAATGATGTGGTGTCACATGAAATGATTTAACGAACAAAAACCAAATGATGCATTTAGATTTCAAATGACGTGGTATTAAATGAAATGATGTAGAGTGAAATGAAATGATTTATCTCATCAAACGGAATGATGAATTCAGATTCCAAATGATGTTGTGTGATATGAAATGTTATAGCATGAAATGAAATGATTGAACCCAAAAAATGAAATAATAAATTCAGATTTCAAATGATGTGGCGTTAAATGAGGTGATCTGGTATTAAATAAAATCATTTAAAGAACAAAACGGAATGATGATATATGCCTCCAAATGACGTGCTATTAAATCAAATGATGTAGTCGAAAATTAAATGATATAACTCAACAAATGAAATCATGAATTTAAATTTCAAATGATCTGGTATTAAATAAAATGATTTAAAGAACAAAACGGATTGATGAAATCTGCTTCCAAACGATATATTATTAAATGAAATTACGTAGTATGAAATGAAATGATTTAACTCAACAAATGAAATGATGAATTCAGATTCCAAATGATGTGGTATTAAATTAAATGATTTAAAGAACAAAACGGATTGATGAAATCTGCTTCCAAATCACGTATTAATAAATGAAATAATGTAGTCTAGAATGAAATGATTTAACCGAACAAAAGAAATGATGTATTCAGATTTCGAGTGATCTGGCATTAGTTGAAATGGTCTGTAGAACAGAATGGAATGATCCGCTCATATTCCAAATGATGTGGTATTAAATGAAACGTATGGAAAGTAAACGGTCTGATCGAAATGCAAATCATCTAGCGTAAATCCAAACAAACACGGGGGCGCTGTTATCTATGACGTATAATGTCAGCACCCCGAAACAGAATCGACGGTCGTACTTACAGCATTCGGCTGAGAGTTTTGCAGACGACAGTTGGACAGCAAAGCAAATGTAAGTGATTCTTTTCGAATTTTATAAACAAGAGCCATATTTTCCAATCAGCATAAAGTGATTTTATCCATATTAACGAATGTGCGTGTATTTTATTCTTTCTTTAAGTTCTGCCCTGTACTGCGCGAGTTTCTTAGGCTTCAACAAAGCGAGATCTATCAACTAAAGAGATTAAATCTTGATTTTATTTGATCAATATTAATTACCATGTTTAATAACCTTACACATTAAGCAAAAAATTTATTTCCCGTCACTTGTGGTATATTTTACATTACCGGCCCTACGTGCATACTCATTATTCGTCCAAGGTCTATATGTTATCAATTCTTTTCCGCCACAATCCAGTTTGCAGCGACATAGTGCTTTCATTCTTCATTTATATTTCCTCTTTGACATCGAATATCACTGTTCTTAGAATCCCTTATTCACGACTCTTACTTACTTCACACACTTCACTCTCCTTTCCAAACGTATTGAAAATGGTGGGAGGGGGAGGGAACTTAATCATATATTTTGAAAGAATAATACGTGAACAAAAAACAGTTACCTCCTTTGGAGTGTTTTATGGCGAATAAGAAGCACAGATCATGTTTGAATAAACACACAATTAAGCAAATGATGTATGAACATAACGAGAAAAGGCCATGGATCCTATCAGAATTTAAAAAAACAAACAAACAGCATCAGCGATTTGTAAGTAATACCACGTAGCCCTTAGGGTAAAGACGTTTTCTCTCTCTCTCTCTCCCTCTCCCTCTCTCTCTCTCTCTCTCTCTCTCTCTCTCTCTCTCGTTGTTGTTGAACATGATATTTGTGCCGCTGGTGTCTTTAATTTATTCTCTTGATATTGTTGTATTGTGGTGCTGTACACACCTACAAGCACTTCTCCGCTTTTTGTGACATGACTTAGACGCCAACAGTTATTGGTCTAAGTGGTGCTAAATAGTTATGGTGATTGTAATGTTTTGTTATTTAAGAATAACTCCAGTAGCGATCTATAACTTTTCTCTTAGATTTTATTCAATAAAATTTGTATATATGTTACCAGTATCATATGCGCAGGCGCGAATTGAGAAAATGTATTATGAAAAGGAGAGCGATAGATGCATTCCAATCAATATGTATGTAAAGCAAGTATGACTTAGAACGAGATGAGAATAATGATAGCGTATGACATGAAATTAATATTATGTATAAATATGAGTCACAACATCATACGTGGTAATTTTTATAAAATAAATGTGTTCACAGTAAAAAGATTTAGTTTCTAATTATTCGACGCCAAACTATATAAACAATATGTTCAGTAAAAAGACCAATTATGTCGATACAGTTTCTGGTCTATCGATACAACGCTCTATGTCAAATTATTACACTCTTATTTCTAAGCCAGAAATGGAATTGTATAAAAATAGTTTGGGTCAAATCATTTTTAATCATTTGGTACCGTCTGCCTATAGATTTTAAAGAAGAACCATCAGAGAATTCCTTTCGTCACAGGCGTTTGAAATGGATATGCTAGGATAGATTTTTTTGATAAAATTAATAAGATTGCCATTTTCTTTAAATTGTATTAAAGTAATGTTTTATTCATTTATATTAAAGTAAGTTTCTAAAATATATTAAGATTAATTTTATTTATTTCTAACGCACAACTATATATGTTAATGGAATGAAAATAGTTGCTGCGCAAGCGAAAAATAGGCAATGTATATCGCCGTATTGTATATAAAAAACCCAGTAAGATAACTAAAGGTTTACGAATGTACAATGTGTGTGGAATCAGCGTATAATGTTACTAAAACATTTCGCTGATTCAGCGAGACCTCCTACGTTTCTCAGTAAAAATATATAATTGTGCAAACCAGACATTGGCAGATTTCCAACTCGGTGACTAGAAAGTGGGTTAACTTGTCTCTAGTGACGCAAACAAGATTGTTCTCAACAAACTTCTCTACTTGATATACTAAAAGATAACCATATGTGGTGTGACGGCGCCTAACGAATACAAATAAACTACAAGACTGAGTTTTACTTTGTGTCATATGACGTAAAACAAAATGGTTCCTGCCTGATGATGAGTAGACATCTTTTGCTGGCCGGTATACTAAGGGTATGACCTTTTTTTGGCCCTGACTTGAGCCAAATGCGTATAAATAAGTCGCGCAGATAGCCCAGGTCAGTTCGTGCACCGGCAAGATAACAGTATGTTTGTCTCTTCATTACAGGTAAGAACTAGGTATATATGTCGTAAACTTCTTTCAGAAATAAGTACTTTCAAATTTTTAAGATTTTAATAGTAAAATTGATATGTTAGCTTCATTGTTCACTTAATTCTTTTATTTATAATATATAGTAATGGAATGTTTAAATGTTTTAAAGAATTCATATTTAATTATATTTATGTAATTTTTATTGTAAAAGTTGAATTCGCTACCAACTTCTTTTTTAGATTTAATGTTGAAATAAAGTATTCTTTAAGCAAGAAAGAATAATATCTAGCAACATATTCTAAATCAATATTCTATTTTAAAGGAGTAAAATGCATTTATTTAAATTAATCTTTGCATCAAATACAGTTATTACATTTTATACTTTCGCTATCTTGAAATTAATCGAGAATTAACTATTTGTATAATATTCTAAAATGCAGAAATTATACGAATGAATGAAGTTGGAAAGCTTAAAAAGAAAAATATAATTTTATATGTATTTCATGAATTTTGGTTATGAAGTTTATAGATGTGTTTCCAGAATGTAGTAATATATGTGTGTTAATTATTTAAAAAAAGTTCTGTATACCGACAAGATAGCAATATGTTCGTCTCTTCATTACAGATATTATTCCGTACCTTACTTCCCCAAGACATTTACATCATCATGTGACATCCTTTATTTAGGAACTCGTTCGTCTCTTATTCTTTCTATCGTCCTGAGTTCCCAGTATCTGTTTATGAGAACAAGCCGTAAACCTTCACATAAAAGTTCTCATAAAATATACTATCTAAATAATGTCTATAAGCGGTTATGGTCAGCTTTCCCCTTTGTGTGTGTGTGTGTGTGTGTGAATGAAAAGCTTTCAATCATGCATATGGTGAACACAATGCTTTCTGTGTTATATCAACATTTAATTGTTCCTGTGTATATCAGTCATTAAACATTCTATGTATGATGTTTGTTTCTCGACTGTATTTTGTATATTTGCCTCTACATATGTATATAATAAAGTGCTACAAGTGAGGTTAGTTTCGGTATTAATTATGCTACCATCATCACATAAGACTATTATTATTATTATTATTATTATTATTATTATTATTACAAAATGCAAAGAAAAATTAACATGGAACCAAAGGTGGAAAACAAAGAGAAACGCGTGAAATTAATAATAATAATAATAATAATAATAATAATAATAATAATAATAATTAATAATCAGGCGTGAATACGAGTTACGCGATCAGTGAAGTATACATTAATAATAATAATAATAATAATAATAATAATAATAATAATAATAATAATAATAATAACAATAATAATAATAATAATAATAATAATAATAATAATAATAAATTATCTTTAACGAGGATAACACATTTGGTCATGGCTGACCCATCTGCCGTATGGTCCTCAGTTTTTGTAATCGGCTATGTTACAATTTTAAAAAAATATTTAAAGCAAAATAAGAAAGAAACAAAAATACACAAAATAAACATATAAGATCATGCACATAACCAGGTATTTTCGCACTCTCATTCTGACTATGTTGACTATGTGTGTCTATACTGGGAAACATACAACTATGAACATATTCAATACACAGGTACATACATTAAAGCATAAGTCTTACTTTATATATATATATATATATATATATATATATATATATATATATATATATATATATATATATATATATATATATATATCTTTTGTAATGATTGGTTTTCGACCGAGGAATCGTCGTCGATAGGAGATTGCGCTTAGTATTCGATGATCTTAGTTCAATTATGTTAAGAGATATAATCTGGATAAAGACCGTTGAAAAGCTTGTATGTCATGATTCCTTTAAATTAAAGAATACGTTTTTGTAAAGGTAGCCATTTCATACGTGAAAACAAAACATTTGAGGGAGTCATAACATAAAGTTTCAGTATTATTTGGGCTGCTCTTTTCTGGAGTCCATTAGTTATGGACAGATTATAATTTGATGTGTTTCCCCATATGGTACCGTCGTAATATATCAGTGGTAGTATATAACTCGAAAACTAAATTTCAAGTGATTGTGGAGTTAGAAATTTCGAAATCAGTTCTAATAGTTTTTCTTTTGGCTACCATTGCATATAGGTTATCGATATGCGCATTCCACCTGAGGTGTTGATCAATGTAGATACCAGGAAGTTTCTAATTTTTGACAATATATACGTCAAAGCCATTTTGAGTTAGAATTAAATCCTTGTTAGTAGATAGACGCTGCCTTTTTCCAATTGTCATACATTTCATTTTAGAGATGTTAATATGCATTTTGTTTTGATGACACCAAACTGATATATTGTTGATGTCGATTTGAAGTTTATTTTTAACGGAGTCTAGAGATTTACCAGATAAATGCAATGTAAAATCATTGAAAGAACGATGGGATATAGAATATGAGGGCGATTATTAAATGGGAAGATAATGTACAGTGTGTAAGAGGTAAAGTATGTTGTGGGGAATTATGATCTTGTTTAGGCCGCTTTCGAATACTAATTCGAAGTTATATATGAAACAGAATATTCCAGGTGAGCACCATTTATCATGTAGGGTGAACCAGACTCAATCGGTAAAAGACGGCTTTTATTCTGTATACTAACCTGGATGGTAAAAAGGATAACAGCGCCTTACTGGATGTTTGCTTCCTTATGATGATATGAACTAATACATTTAATCTATATGTCGTATTTGTATTAAATGCATACTAATTTTATTTATTAATTACAAGACACCAGTAAAGCTACAGAGACATGATTGCCCTCAAACTATTTTTTTTTCATTGATCTTAAATCCTGTGAGGTCATAACATCAACCAGCTGTTGATGTAAATCAGTTTTAGTCCAGTGTAGAATGTCTGATTAATATCTTTGTTAAGAACAATTGACTGATATTTAAAGCTAATTAGAATTAGGCTAACGCTACATCTAAAATCCTGCGTATGTTTAACATTTAAAATGAAACGTGACCTAGTTCTGTCTCTCATGTGGGTTTAACAGTCTTCCCAAACGTGTGAAATATCATGTTTGCTTGATAGATGCTGATTTGTTTTCATCAAGAGTCAAGTATCATTTTTTTAATATAAACAAAATCACTCGGACAGGTTCTGATACTGTGTTGATGCTAGAGATGTTATGCTTTTTAATTTATACTTTTTTCATGGAACGTGTAGATGCTATAATTGTTATGCAATTTACCTTTTAATTTTACAGTTATTAGTTCAATGGTAGAATTTATTGCATGCGATCCAAATGTTCATATATGTAGGATTTCATTGGATTATTTTCAATAACTTACTTTGTTTGTTAGGACGATACTTGCCTAATTATATCTGATTTTGTAATGTTTATTGTAATACTAATCTTGTTGGTTAAGGATTGCTGCGAGTCACTATTTTTGAAATTTATGTAATAGCAATCGAACATGTAGTAGCATCTGTAAAAGAATACGGCACTACTCGATAGACGCTCGCGTGGTAATTTAAGACCTGCCACTGGAAGCAAGGTCAGTGTCCTACCATACTAAGTCAGAATTTACACAGTGAGTGGATGGCCGACATGCTCTGAGCATCGTCAGGGAATTTTATGTACGTCTAGAGAGTGGGGTATACAGAAATTTAGGGGTAATTTTGTCCTTTAAGGAATCTCTTTATGGGATTGAGACGGGACAGTCTGAAGACAGAAGTTTGAGGAAAAGAATGACGAAGTCAGAATAAAAGTACCAGTAAGTCCATGAATGGCCAAAGCACACAGCTTAGCAAGGATGAACTAGGAGACGTGGATATACGTCAAGATAGGAAGGTGATGCAAATCAGTCGTGGACATTGCGCTCTTTTCACCTTTCATTATGATGATGAAATAAATCCAAATTGAATGCACCTGTTCAATTCTATTGATATAATCTAACTTGAATTGAAATTGCAGTTATTAATTTGTTCTAATTAAATTTGTTATTTTCTTGTCAAAGGGGGCTCGTATTGTTTTATTTCTTCCAGGTATTCTCGCTAAGTTCTCTGATGAAATTATATTCTTCTTCCCGCCGGGCTATAATATCGAGGGAGGTCATCCTCTAGATAACTCTAAACAAATCCAATTAACCACCCCTCTTACTAAGAGGGAAACGTTACAAATACTAAACGTTCTACTCCAAGAAAAAAGAATAGGGTGTTCCAAATGAATTCCATATTCTGAATGTGCCGATGTACTAACATTATTAATGTATAACAATTACATTGTCTATAACTCTTTTGAATGAATTCACAATAATAACATTTTAGTGAAAAGTCAATGAGCACTTTGTAAATTTGATGAGTAACCCAACTCTCAAATTATATCTAAACTCAACATTAAATATATTTGCAGAAAACATTAAATAAGAACAGAAAAATGGGAATGAATCCATCTTTCAACTCATATACCTTGTATATACTTTAAGGCTCTACGTTGCATTAATTCCATACTCGATATAGATCTGTCTATCAACATCTCCCATTTCACATGTTTCACAATACCTGTCACTGCGACAGACATCTGGCTTAATCATCAAATGTGACATTGCCCCAAACTTGTAAACAGGTTCATTATTAAGATTGATTTTGAAATGAGTTGGGCTGTTTACTGACTAAATCCTCATTTTACAATAATTTTTAATAACTCACCTTTTCTAATGAAGTTGTTCTTTTTTTTGCATACATAATATTTATTTTCAAAATGTCCAACTTGTGAAAGATCGTTCCAACTGGTTTCAACAACCATACGCAAAAAATCTGTGTAACACGTCAAATGCTTTTTATTTTCTTGATGAGTCTAATTCCCATAGTGGTGTTTAATAGTATCCTGCCAAATTGGGAGTCCACAGAGCAGGGAACTAGACTAAAAGCAAATATACCACCAAACATGAATCCTTTTAAAAAAATTTTTTTTTACAAAAATGCGACATTTATTTCGTAAAACGATATTCTATGTCGAAACTCAAGTTTTTTTTTATTGTTGAGTTAGTACTGATGTCGTTATTTTATTGGAAGTATTAATGCAACTTCTTATCATCCTTGAGGATATCTCTAAGTGGCAGTTCAAGAATTCGCTGAAACTCACTGGCCCACAATGGTCCGTATCTGTGAAAACGAGCTCTTTATTTTACGAACTGTTCTTTTCGCTTGGCTGCATTGCTATCTTTGACAAGAGTTATGACAGAGTCTGTTAATTTAAGGTAGTTTATGTTACTTACAGAATAACATTATAACAGTGTTCGATTGATCAAATGAAGCGAGTTCACACAACATACGACCGGGGTCACTAGATTTAAATGTTATAAGATTTTTGTGCCTTTTAACTTTTCTTTTATTCCACCTCCTTTATTTGATTCAAAATACATAATTAACGTGATAATCTAAAGGAGGCCAGCTTTTCGTTCAATGCAACAATACAACAAATACTTCCACAAGTATGTGATCAAACACGGTTGGCACTTAATTAGGTTCTCCGAGAAACGCGCGCGGACATATCTGTTAAGAAAGATCGACGCATTTTACGTTTATTTACAAGAGGACACGTTGCATGTATGATGATTACACTGAACAAAAAGTTAAAGATAGAACTAGAACACAAATTTCAGTTGATAAATAAATTATTTAATTTCTATTTATTTATTAAAGTACTGCCTCCACTCGGCGTAAGTGACATTTCATTTATTGAAATTAACCTAGACAAAAATCAGGGTACATATAATCAATCACGGAGGATTACAAATACACACCAAACAGAACAGAAAGTGCTATCCCTGAATTACACAGAATAATTTGTATAAATACGAATAAATAATATCATACAGGTAAAATGCGTACTCGGCGGAGATTTCAGTTGAATTCAATCAAAAGCATGCTCTATTACTGCTTACTGTATTTTTATAATTACAATAAACTATCAACACTATTAATTAGATTTTAGTAGTCGGACATGCCTATTTTGGAGTAGATTTGATACTCAGATTTTAGTTGACGAAGTCTTGCGCAAGTTATTAATTTATTATTTTAAACATAGAGCTGTATGAGATCACAGTCTATTTAATAATGACCAAAGATTATGTTATTAATACATTTGTAATCTTACAAATAGGGAGTTAGAGTTAAGATGAATTTAATTACAAATGGAGGAATGAAAGAAAGTTGTCACTGAAGACAAAATACTGCTTTGAGCAATTGCAGAAAGTAAAATCTCTCCATATTATCACTGAAAATATGGTAGAGTACACGAATTATTGACTTCAAACTTCCAAAACCTCATCTACAGAATTTAAAAGCATGCAAATATGGTTCAATGTCAGAAAGGTCAGCTACGTTAATTCCATGCATTTTTGGCATTGAAAGAATGCAACTGTTCTTCATTAAGTAGCTCTATTGATGGCACGTCGATATTGTCTTCATCGCTTGGCTCAGGTAACGGTGCATCTGGATCCATTCCATACTCTGGTAGAGCGTCCTAAATGAAGAAAATAATACTATATTGTTTGCAATGTATTCATTCATTTTTTATAATTAAAAAAATGATTCGAAGACACAATTAAGTTTGGTTCTTAAGAAATGAATTCGTTGAAGAGAATGAGCTACGGTGGCTCAGTTCTAACTTCCAAATATCAGCAACAAATGTTAGGCTAAGAGAATAGCATATACTCTCTTGCAGAACCTGCAATAAACAAATTTGTAATTTGGTATCTGAATAGTAAACTCGTGAAAGTTTTCCGTGCTAAAAGAAATTGTTCCTCGATATTGGACAAACAGTTTTCTAAAACTCTAAAATGTTTGTCGAATACTGTCTGTTAATTTATAAAAAGCAAAAATGTTACAATCAGATGACCTTTAAATGCTATTTGTATTGACATGCATGGAATTTTGCTTCTTTATATTGTTATTGTAATGTTTCGCTGATTGTAAATTTGGTATGTTTTCTGTGCTTGATAGAATATATTTCGAAAATACAGGTACTTCTCCACTTAAAGAAGTAACATATTGTAAAATTGTAGTCATTTGTTATGACTTTGGTAATCACATACACTGCTAATTAGAAGCACACACGCACACACACACATACACACACACACACTGATAAAATAATGGTAGGTATTGTAAGGAACGTGCAGATTGTATAGTGCCCAATTTCAAATCTCTTCAGTCTTTATGGTTTCTTTCTTTACCAATTGGCCACATTGCTTAATACGAGACAAGCTTTTCGCCGGATCTAATTCTTCGAAGTATTCGTTAGCAATTACTTGATTGTCGTTAATATAGGATGCAAGTATAAATAGCTGGCAGGGAGGGAGTCTTGTTGTTCTCAGTTCTCAATTTATGATTGTTCCATGAATTCATAAACTGGAATAGTCTGTCATTTATCACATTTATGTACACATAATGCAAGCAGAAGACATGTTTCTCTGAATCTGGATCAAAAAAACCCTTTGACTTCCAATGATACGACAAGCTCATAAAAAAGAAAGCACAGCATTATATACATCACGCCATAGCCTCTCTATCCTCGAATTATGGACACTTTCTCCAGTTAGAAAACTTCTCCTATTAAGTCCCAAACGAGGGTGTGAGAGAATGTACTGAGCAACTTCACGGTTTTCCACACCCATGTCCCCTCTCACTCGGGAAGGAAGGCCCCATTTGGAAACGGCTTCAGTGAAATAGTTAAAAACGATTGAAGCTCTATTATCACAGTTGCAAACTAGGTAGACAATAAGTCTTGTGAAACCATCGATGCATCTGTGTATTACAAAACGCCATCTGCAGAATATATGTGTATCGTTTTCCACGTTATATGATAAAAGCAAATGTATTGTTTTTCCTGCAAGAGATGGATATAACAATGATAACAGCGTGCGTATTATTATCTAATGTAAAGTAGAACACTGACACATTGCTTGATCTCTCGCTCTCGAATGTCGTCCATCATAGCTTACACTCCACATATATAAGTGTTAAATGTAAACTGCAGTTATTAAGATATTTGAAAGTAGCTAAGAAAGGCATTATAACTGAAGAAAATCTCGAAGTGTTCCTATCAAGTTTGCTAAGCAACTGTGTCAGGTTGCTCGCAAGTTATGAGCGTTATTCGTATAGTATTGTATAAGCCCCAATTGCCAAATGGTAAGGGTTAAGTCCCACTTTGTCAAGGGCTTTTGTACAACATATAATAATACAAACTATAACCCACTCCCTTTTGATACTTGTTATCTAAGAGATGACCGCCCTCGATATAATTGCCCGGTTCGAGTATGAGAATTGATAGAGTAAACTGAGCAGGTATATTGAACAAACAACTACGAGCCCGAATAAAAATGCATACACAATTATGAAACTTCCTTTCGTTAGGAATACACGCTGTTTAGAAATAAACTTTCACCGAATCACAATAAAATTTGAAATAGATTTAAACAAATTAGCCGATCTATTACTGATAGTTTCAAATCATCATAGGATCGAGTGGTACAATCGAAGTCAATGCCTTCTGCGATTTTCATAATTTGCTATTCTCGATCCCGTCACTGTCCAATTCAGTGGTGTTCTAGAAGACCCTGTCTCGTCCAATTTCTAGATACTCTGCACTCGTGGATGTTTCCTCTTGATTCCGGACTTGTCCACTATATCATGCGTTCACGTCAATTTACGTTTCCCAATTCTTTTTCCAAAGTTTACGTCGCAATTCACGTAACTTCCCGATCTTCAAAAAAAGCTATTTTCTTCCTTTGAGTTTTTGGTGTGTCCGTTCCTTAGTTTGGCGGTTTTTCTGGACCACGATTTAACGAATGTATTTCTCTAAAATAACATTCGGTGCCTTTACTAAATAATTTTACCTCTGGTTCTCTCTCTTGCAGATAAATTTTCAAGACTGATTTCTGAATTCGCTAGGCCAATATTATATTCTACGAATTTTCGTGTGAAAACACACCCCTTATTTAACTGTGACCAATCAGAATCAAATGTATTTTCTCCCGCTTTTCTCTTAAACTCGCTTACGTCATGGTCAATATGACATGCTTGTTATTAAGTAACAGAATCCCTGTATTTTCTCAGTTCTGACACTCTTCGTGAAAAATGAAACGTTAAAATGTCGCTAGCAGTCAGTGTGTTTGCTGAGTAAACAAGGTTTAATTAGTACAACGGTCACACTCAACCATACAGACCTCCCTTTGACACGGCGTGTCTCCATACATCTAACTAATGGTTCGCTGGCCACAACTAATGGTTTATTAATAAATCAACTAAAATTTTCCGCTTCACAAACAGAATGTCAACACATTCTTGATTCATTCTTTTTATACATTGTATTGATCAGAAATTTGTAAGATTCATAGTTTATCTTAATTAAACATGAATACTTAATGACCAAATAACTTATTGATGTCCATATGAATATGAAACCCAATTTCCTCAAAAATATGAAATAATATTTCTCTCTTGTCTTTATATTTATATCCAATGCAGGCAAAATGTTTTATCGGCCTCTAATTTGTTTACACAAATGGAGTAATATTTAGCATCTCTTGGAATAACAGCTGTAACACAACGGCGAGTTTCAACTGCACCAATGTTTGAAGCTGTTTCTGTTCCAAGCGTATTATTATTTATCTCCCAAATATGTTCAAATCCTAAATATCTGATTGAATCTTGCACTATATAGTCGTGTCACTGTTTTGTGTTTTCATGCGCAGCAGCAGAGGGGGCGAATCGGACATTTGCTCCAGACATCATTTGCTCTAAATCTAACAAACATCTCGAGAGAATTAATTCGAATCCTTCTTTTTCAACCAAAAAAAAAAAAAGATTACTTGCTCGAAACATAAGTTTTTCGCAAAATCATACTCCAAAACCGTTTTCATCGTTTAGTCAAAATACGGTCTCGTCATGATGTCATCGCCCCCCTGCTGCTATGGGTTAATAATTTATTTCAACCAAATATTTGATCAAGTCCGATACGATATCGTGTTCGAGGATCATGTAAATTTATTGTTATAAATCCATGCGGGGTTGACGGAGCATGACTAAAGAAATTTTTAAATTGATTGAAGTCCATATCAGAACACCATGTCTGCCAAATATTTCGTAGCGTATGTGTGTCAACGCCGTTGAATACAGCAAGAATATTACAGTTATCTCTGATCACTTTTGGAATCTGAGTGTAGCGTTGAGTGACATATATCACGTCGGTGTTTTTGTGCCTGCCTCGGGAAAATATTCTAGCTGGGTTTTTTTGATTGTCTAACACACATCGTCGTATACGACTAAATTGTTAATGCTCCCATCAAGGTCATCCACAGAAGTTGCCTCGTCAATATCAGTTATAAATTCAATAATGCCCTTGCCGGCAATCTCTGAAGCGTTTTCATTAAAATCTTTTAGCACTTCATAGCATCGTTGATCATCTACGCTAGGAGCAACTAAATACAACTTAACCCACTTCATCCATCTCACTATTAAATTGAGCAACGATTGCGTCTTGCCGGATTCAGATGGCCCGATTATAATTGCGTGGATACAGTTTGGTAGCGCTGCATGATGCTTAACTGGTTCTCTTGTTTTAGTCGCTGAAAAATCAATTATATTCATATCTCTATACATAAATTATGGATCTATATTGTGTGAAGTGTAAAACGCGTACTAACACAAATGATGTGACAACGATTACAACTAAAAATAACAGATCAGCACTAACTGGTAGATGTGCAACATGTGGTATAAAAAAGTTAAGATTTGTTTCTATGAAATCCGGAGATGTTTTAAAAAAAACGAGGAGGTGATATCGCAGTCAAGTTAGTAAAACTCCCTGGAACGAAAAGGGGGAAAAGTATCCAGGAGAAAAGCACCTTCCAGGATATAGCTACTGTGGCCCCGGAACACGATTAGATATCAGACTTGATGATCAAAATCAGCCCCGACTCGGCGAGTATCCGATAAACGCCATTGATAAGGCGTGTCATGCTCATGATGTTGCATATAAAAGCAGCAATTTGCAGCACAGGCATCTCGCGGATGTGAAATTAATTCATGCGTTAAATGCTATTCCTGATAAATCTTTCAAAGAAAAGTTGGCTTCATGGATGGTAAAATCAGCTATGAAAGGCAAATTGATGATGGGCGCTGGTAATTAATAATATGGAATCTATTTATTATTATCCAAAAGGATACTGGAGGGGTAACGCTGCAATCAATAAACTCGCCAACGCCGCAAAAGTGAAAAAAGTCAATGCGGCTAATTGGTTATCCAAACAGGCTATATGGCAAGTTTATCTACCGCGTCCTAAACAAATAAATTTCTCGCATTTTGATGTTACCGGACCCAATGAAGCTCATCAAGCTGATTTATTGTTTTTTACCACATGACAACGGTTACAAATACGCGTTAACTGTAGTTGATATTGCGAGTAGATACAAACAAGCAGAACCGCTTAAAATAAAATCATCACCTGAAGTTGCTTCTGCATTTGAAAAGATTTATCGACAAGGTCCTCTGCAGTGGCCAAATGTATTACAAGTTGATCCTGGCAAGGAATTTCAAGGCGCTGTTTTATCTACAATGAAACATACTGCACTACATCGCGATCAGGCAATTGTTGAACGATTTAATCGGACTCTTGCTGAGCGGTTATTTGGATATCAATACGCAAAAGAATTCATCCAAGAAAAAAGATGTCGTGAATGGGTCAAAAGGTTACCAGGGGTAGTTGCAGCGCTAAATAACGAGATTACCAGAGCAATCAATATGAAACCTAACAATGCAATAAAAAAAGTATATACCACAACCACAGCGGGATAGCGTTTCTCAGCCAATTCTTGGCAATGTCACCGTGAGATATTTATATGAACCAGAAGAGCTCGAACGTGATAAAAAAAGGGCTACTGATCCTATTTGGAGTGTCACTACGCATAAAATATCTACTATAACACGATCAACTGGTAGACTTCCAATCTATAAATTGGATTCAACTGCCCCTCAGCGGGGTTTTACACGCGAACAATTACAAGTGATTCCTGACGATACTCAATTGCCACCGCATGGTCTTAACTAGCGCCGTTGCGTCTATTGCACTCAAGACAAGTCAACATCACATTGTTTCTGACATGACCGAGACTGTTATTTTTTCTGTCTACGGTAAATTGGCGAGGATCTTTATCCGAATACTGTCAACGCATTATACAATTGCAACTTGCGCAGTGATTATTCTGTTGTTGTTTCAAAGTGATTATTAATTCAGCATCAATATCAAATTCTCGTTGTTTTTTTTGTCTTGTTGTTTGTAACCGGAGAGTTTTTTATCAATAATTTTAACATCAATATTATCCATTGTGGTGTCATCATCGAAAACAATTCTTCGAAGTTGATTTATTCGCCGTACTCTAGACACTGCAAGATAGACTAAATTTGACCACTCAATGCGATTATCGACTATCCAAACAATTGTATCCGCGATGGTTAATCCCTGCGAGGAATGTATCGTCGTTACATAACCCAGTGTCCATGGCGATTTATCAGCACGCAATGCGTCCTCGACAACACTGATATCAACCAGCACAATATCATTTAATGCGAGAATTTGCTTTTCACTTTGTTCTGGAATATCAACTTCGATATTTTGTTTTCGTGGATCACTGGGTCTATAACACAGCGGCACTGGGCGCGTTGGAAATTTTTCTTTGTGTAATTCAAACAACTTTCTCTGAAGTGTGTCTCTGACTATCTTTCTACTTGCCACTACAAAATCATTTGGTCTCCATGCTTCCCAAAATTCCTCCATGGGAATTTCAGGAATTATTTCTCTGATTATTTCACATTGGATTCTATCCGGTTGTAATCTAATTAATTTCTTGACCTCACGCAATTGTTCATCAAGTGCTCTATAATCAGTATCAATTTTTTCATAATAGTCAACAAACCCTTTCAACCAATCATGCGGGGATAAACCGACAAATGGTGGTGGTTGGCCATGATCGCCATACATTATTACTTTCGTATTCGCGCGCAGTAACCAATCAAGAAACATTTTTAATACATCTACCGAAACCGTACATATCTCATCCCAAATAATAACCCTAGGGATAAATTTCTCACCCATTCTTTCAGGGGTCCATTCATAACCCTTGTATCGAAAAAAGCTGTGATAAGTGCAAGCGTCAACGTTTCGTTGTTTTATTTCTCGAGCTAATCTATGTGTTGGTGTCAGCACAATCATATTTGTGAAATCCGTAGGATTTTTCCCTCGATATAATTCAATTGCCCGAGTCGTCTTTCCCGACCCGCCACAGCCGTTTAAATAAACTGTTTTATATCTACAAATCGGATCTGATATCGGTGGTGCATTAGACCGTTCTGATAAATTATCTCCTTGTAAGTAACTGTTTTTAATCTCAACATCTGCTGATTCAGAATAATCACGCAGTTTCCTTTTTAATACTCCATGTACCCCAGTGTTCGTTGCTACCGCTAGTAAATTTAGTCACCTCGTTGATGTACCTTTTGTCAATATAAAATGAATCAACTTCAACTCTAACTGCAGTGTCATGAAATCTATTTATCATTGAAAATAAATTGATACAAGCATAACCCAGCATAGACGACTTCAAATGTGTATACGGAGAACTGTAACCGTCGCTGTAAGTAACAATTGTACCCAATTTTGTTCCATTGGACAACGAAACGTCCTTGCGATCTACATATATGTTTTTAGATACTGCATCTGCAATTACAAAGTCATATTCGGTTTTATCTATAATCAACCGTGAAGAATATCTTTTATAGTCACATTTGCCACCCTGAGTGAATTTTCCAATTATTCTTCTGCCGAGATCCTTTGCTTCACTGTTTCGTTGATTAAATACACGTTTGGACCATTCAATGATATATTTTTCATGAGCCTGAATATGTTTTCTGGATTCGTCAATTATACTATCAAGACTTTATGGTTCTGGTAACCAGACATTGGTTTGTTTCCGATATGATATAATTGCTTCACTGACTGTCAACGAAATTAACATTTTTGTATCAATCATGAACCGTAATAACGCTATTGGCAGCCACTTCTTTTCAGACATGTGTCTACCAATCCAAATATAACAAAAGAGATGAAGTCCTGCTGCGAATTCAAATGATACTACACGAGCAAAACCGGTTAAATCAAAATCAGGCAGTGGTCCATTAATCGCAACACGAGTCATTTCATGGGTGGGGTGTCCAAATCGTTTAAAACAGTCAGTACACTCTCCATAACCTAGACAACTCGCTGGATAACAAGCAACCATATCAGCTGAAATGATATTATCATGGTCGTATTTGTTATTCCATAAACCGCCATGATTAAATTCTAAACAACTAGCCTCAATGTCTGGCAGGAATTCTACGCGCGTTGGTTTCCATGCGTTTTTGATTCTTGCAAAATGAGCTGCAACCGACGGGATTGTAAAACAGTTTGTCAATAATTGTTCATCATCGTTGATGATTTCATCGGTGGCTTCGCCACACGCCGTTAAAAACCCACTAGCTGTTTTTTCATTTTGTTGTGAAATGCTTCAGTGCGGTATAATTCACCGTTTGGTCTTACAAACTGATCAAAGGTATCAGTGTCGTTTTCAGTGCTGCGAAGTAACCACACCGACACGGAGTCGTTTTTACTCAAATGTGGAATAGCATCGAATAGTTTCTTTTCAACGAGAAAACCATCCCTGGAGAATTCTTCTTGTAAGAATTCGTCAGGTATATACTTTATTGTTCTGTTCCGTGGAAATATTGTGACCGCGGATGTCCATGCGTGTTCGTTATGATCAATAATTTTGATTGGAGCTTCCTTTGATTTATATTTTGATTCGTATAAAACTTCCCCGGTTATCGTTGTAACGGTTATTGGAAATCTCAGCGACGTTTCTAATTTTGCTATATCGCTAATAGTCGCTCCGCGGTCTTTCACCTTTAACTCCCATTGAGCTATTTTGCTACGCCGTAGATCGGTAAGTTTGTTCCCTCGGGATGCATTTGTAAAATGTTCTGTTATTCGTGCTGCTACACAATTGAGTGACAAAGAAGCTGACGACGAAGTCGCCGGCGATGACTGTTTCATTGTTTAAGTTTTCTTATATCAGGTTTTTCATTTAACGGATATATCCCATACACAACTGCTGTTTCAGGATATGCTCGTTCATAGTATGGTTTGTCAATTCCAGTTAACAGACCCGGCTTAGAATCACGGCTAACAACGACTGTTTTCTTGTCTTTGAGAATCGGTTCAAATTTGTCTCGTATAATCCAACCGCCTGATTCTACACGGATAATGAATTACACTCTCAAAAAATACTTTTTGTTGCCAAGTTGTGATAACAGCAACGCAGCGTTGTTGTCGTTCATGGTGGCATCAACAACACCATCAATTCGAAATGTTGACCAGCTATGAGATGCACCGTCGTGCTTGAATTCATTAATACAATCGCGTATTTTATTTATCAGGGCTCTATCCGTTATTGCCCGTTTTGGCACATCTTTGAGGGTTCTATCGAGATTAAATTTAACGTTTTTGTAATGCTTAATTGCTGATAATCTCTCGAACTCCTCCATGTTATAATTAAAACAAGTATTTAAATAGAAAAATATAGTATAATGAATCACTGAAAGTGGCTAATGATTGGATCAACAACCCCGTGTAACAAATCATGCAGAAGCGAATTCTGTGGGTATCATTTACAAAGCGTTCGGCGAGGAAGTTTTGGCCCCATTCCGTGCCTCCGATGTGGGGTGGGGGTAAGGGGAAAATCGCAGTTGTGTCTCAGTTGTGGCGGCAAACGATACAGGAAACTAAAACGCTACTATGACAAACGAATAAAAAATGCAGTCATTGATCCTACCGATGACTCCGTCAGCGACAAAATCATAAAAAACCCTCAAGACTACATTGATAGACTTATAATTAAAGCAAATAATAAATTAGACAAATAGTATTATTATACAAATGAGCCAAAATTTCAGACCTCACCCAGTGTTTGTTAATTATGAAGCATCCCGTAATGGTATTGTTAGAAATTGCAGACTAAAGAAATCGGTTGGACAGGTAAATAATAGAGGGTATTTGATATTTGGTGCCGGGAAGAAGAAATATCTCTGTCACAGAATAGTATATGAATGTCACAACGGATTGATCAAAGATGGTTTTGTGATTGATCATATCAATAATAACAAGGCCGATAATTCTCTTTCGAATCTCCAAGCTATCTCACAGAGTCAGAATATATCAAAAAGGGCAGAAATTGGTACTTTTAAATCAGTTGGAACGAGACCCATAAAATCATTTGATACATCAACTAACGAGGAGAAAATATTTCAGTCAATGAATGAAGCCAGTAGATATTTCGATATTTGTAGGTCTTCAATACGATTTGTTGCAGAAGGAATTCAAAAATCGGCTCTGTCAAAGAAAAATGGCTATAAAATAAAATTCGTATACATTTGAAACGATTCAAGGGGGGGGGGGTATGCTTCGGGCCCTTGAGCTTACATGGATGCGAAGGCACCCAAGGAGTTCCAAGATGCGTGTTGTGCTGTCCTTAATTAAGTTAATAAAGTAACCTCTGGGTCTCTCTGACGTCATAGGGCGCCAGCGAGATAGCCAAATAAGTGTTACTTTTTTAAATTAAAGTTAAAATGTATTATATAAATAATGGATATCAAAGATGTAAATGCTATAATTGCTGAAATTTCAAATTTGAAAAATCGAGGGATAGTATTATCTAAAGATCTCGATTGCGACAGGATTACCTCGGAATATGAAGAAATTGAGTATCAGTCTAGTAAGGGTCGTTATGTTTTACCTAAGATGTACAGGCTCGTAAAAGGAATTCAAAAGTCCATCAATGCTTGTTTGTACGGTAACGACATTAATGTATTTATAACGCTATTTAGCACCGTTGAAGCAATACGTCAAAAGCTCGGCCAAGAGTATCAAATACGAGCTGAAATTAGTTCTAAGGTTCGTGATCTTAGAAAAATATTAAACGAGGAAAAACCCGTATTCTAACCACGTGAGCGTTACTATAAAAATAGGCTTTCAGTAAATTTTTTAGCGTTTTTTATAACACTTGTTACACTTGTCACATAGGATTTTCTCCTGAAAGAATACTCAGCAGTTTGGGCTTGCTCATGCAGTTATGTGCGTACTGGATGATCTGGCTGTGGTAGCAAGTAATCACCGCGACGCCTCCATTTTCACGTAGTTGTTGTTGTTGCCGCGTCGTTAACAAAAATCGTTCATCGCCGTTCTCAGATATTACAATTCTGAAACCCCCAGCGATGTTATTTCTGAAACACTCGCGGATAGCGTCGTACAGTTTAACCCTGTCGGAGATGGATACGTTAGCTTGATGGTACATTATTTAATAACTCAGCTTTTAATTGTGATAGTTTCACATTTGAAAACTCAGTTCACAAACAATATATGGTAGGTGAATCGCTTACAACTAGATTAGCCCGAGAGCGGCTAGCAGCAATTAAAAAGTTTATACCGGTTCGAGACAGACTTCGCGAGAAACTTCAACAACGACAACAAATGCAAACTGACTTTTCTGTGTCAAGTGAACAACTGTTTACTCCGATAACAAGTGCGACCAAAGATGTGAAAAAGTTAACTGAAGCAGCGATATACGGAGATATTCCTGAAAAAGAACGAGCAAAGAAGGTGCCGCTGCTTGATACACTTGAAAAGATAGCAGCAGAGACCGAACAAACGCGCGCAGGGATACAACAGGTATCCAGTGATATAAAAACCCAACATGAGTATGAACGATTAGCTGATATTGATGATTCTGCGCCTGAACCACAACCTGTTGATGTCACCCCAAGAGGTGTTTCCTTTATAGACAAACTCACCGAAGGAGCTATAGCAGAAATCAAACGATTTCAATAAATAAAACCCGAACATTATAAGATTTTTGGTAACTTTGCCGCCCAAAGCTTTCATTCCAGAAAGGGATTTTTAAAAGACGAGTATAAAAACAGTAAAATAAACCGAGATGAATGGGTTAATTGGTTGTATAAAACAAATAAGGAGATTATTGGCCGTTTAGATAAAATGCATTGGAATATAAAGAATTTAAAAAGTGAGTTGATGAGTATGATGAATCTAGTACAACTAAAAAAGTTACTCCTTGCGGATATTCGATTGAAAATCCTTTAGATTTCAACGCAACCGTGACATGTCCTGGTAATATTCTCAGTGATATATAACGGTTAGAAGTACTTATGGGCGGAAAACGAGCCGTAAACAACTCCGTCGAGATAATTAATGAAGCAGCTGATATCTGTAGACGATTATTTGCCGGCGGTATCATGGACATTAATGTATATCGAGAACTCATTGCTGAATTAGTTGAAAATCACAGAGATGCCCATGGTTATGATGAAAATCCTATGGATTTTAGCGATTGAAATTCCTGGAAACGCTAGCGTTTCATAATTGAAAACACTAGTGTTTTTATAACAAGATGATTGTACACTACAACCATGATAAACCCGTACGCGTCTACGTGCTGAACTCACGATTGCCTGTTTATAGAGCATATTACGTAGATGGTTTCGGCAATACCATTGCGGGGTTATTTACAAGAATGACTCCCAAGGTGGCGCCGTTAGCTAAACAATTATCAATGAAGGCCATTGATATTATTCGTGATAAGGGAATCAGCGCTGTTGGAAATCTTGCCGGAAAGGCATTTTCCGCCGCGAAAGATAAAATAATATCATTGGTGCGACGACAAAAAAAGCAACCAGTTGTACTGCCATCTACAACAGTGATGCCTGCAAGTGTCAGCAAAGCAATAAATAGCGCAGTGGAAGAAAAATTAGCGTCGTTGGCTGCTTCGGTGACTCCGTCATCCGTGGCTGCGTCGTTGGCGAACAGTAACCAAGATGATATCGCAAACATGATAGCAGGAAGTGGTTTGAAACGAAAACAAAAACGACGATGATTACAAAGAATTTCACAATTGAAAATACTGATGTGAATAATAATAATGTTCAAAAGAACAGCTGATCCAGCGTTAGATATGGAAGCCGAAGTACGCAAAGATGATTCTGTCCGCGATTATCAATTTTATTCCTATCATGCAATACAACCAGATATTCGATCGCGAATTGAACTTCAAGTCCATGATACCAGCAAATACTTTTTACCCGCTAAAGCGTTTATCGAAGTAGAAGGAGAACTTGTACGACTTACTGATACTCCTGCTATACTCGCACCGTATCCAGATGGTGCCAAAGTCGGCTTAGTCAATAATGGTATCATGGCGCTATTTGAATCCGCGAGATATCTCATTGACGGAAAAGAGATTGAGTATATAGAACGTGATGTTGATGTGGCTACAACAATAATTGGGTTAGCAAGATATTCTGACGATTATACAAGATCAGCAGGTCCGTCTATGATGTTTGCAAAGGATAATAAAAACACTGCTGGACACACTCAATTTATTGTACGACGACCAAATAATCGTGCTGGTCCTCCCGCCCCTGCTGCTATCGAGGATATGATTATAAATACTGATCTCCAGTACAATCTAGGAGCTACAACACAAATAGCAATGTTGGCAGGACAGCGTAGATCGTTTTCATGTGCGATTCCGTTGCATCATATATTTGGATTCTGCAGAAATGTACGAAAAGTTATTTATGGAGCGAAGCATACAGTAGTACTCGTGCGAAAGGGTAGTGACGATGATGCAATCTGGAGAATTTCAGCGGATCCTGCAAATCCAGATGCTGACGCTGGTAAAGTCATTTTAACTAAATTGGTCTTCTGGATGCCAGTAATGACCCCATCAATTACCACAGAACAGCGACTACTATCATTTATGGATGCGGGTGGCAAATCGTTGCTAAGTTGGCTAACAACAACAACAGATGTTAAGCAATCAAATATCAATGGTACATTTACATGGAACTTGGCATCACAACAAGGCGTTTCAGCTCCACGTCATATATTTATCACGTTACAGGATATGACAAGAATGAATTCACAATTGCACAGTCATATGATATTTGATCAATTAGAAGTTACTGAGGTCTCGTTGAGAATAAATGGCCAGCAGGAACCATCCGAAGACATACAACATAATTTCAGTCAAAACCATATTGCGCGCATGTACCATCGTATGCTGTCATATATGGGCCGTGATCAAAATGTTGATACTGGTTTGCAAATATCGCAACATGATTTTAAGAACTTGTATCCGATCTACTACTTTTCGCTGGAACATCTTGATTTAACAAGGCACTCCGTCGTTGATATACACTTCAGAGCTAATGTCCTTTGTGGCACTATTGCTAATTATAGAGCGGTTGCTGTCATTCTCAGTGATAAATCAATGCTACTTGAAGGCGTTGGTGGACGAATGAGACTTATTGATGCACCAGTGGAAAATATATAAACGATTCACAATTAGATCAATTGAAAGTATAAATGTGTTTTACAATAAAATGACATATAGTGTTGTTAGTGTCAAGATGACTGATGGTCAGGTCAAGAAATTGCGATCAAAATCCGCTAAAGAATGTGGAACCACAATAACGTTGAAACCAGCGCAGATGTCCGGCGGTACACATAAAATATCACTGACGGATCGTCAAATAAAACATTTCAATGATGCTCTGAAGAATAAGCGAGGGGTTCAAATTGTATTTTCAAAGGCTGCAGTCGCCAACATGATAAAATCAGGTGGTATATTTCCATTGTTAGCTGCAATACCAGCGCTAATTGCCGCGGCTGCTCCAGCGGTGGCGAAAGCGGCTGCGTTGGGAGCCGTTGGTACCGCGGCAGGAATGGCGTTGAAAAAGGCAACTGGGAAAGGATATACAAATAAGGGAAAGGGTTTAAGACTACCAGGGACTCCATATTCATGGTACAGCGGAAAGAGTCTAAGAATACCAGGAACGGTTTATTAGTTGAAAGCCCAATTCTTCTTATGTCCAATTTTGATTTAATTGATGCTGCTAAAAAACTAGCGATAAAAAACTTCAGAGGGATTTTTATGAGAGATCAATTACCGAGAAAACCAAATAACGTTGAAACCGGTATCATCAATCTTGATAACAGCGGCGGATCGGGAACTCACTGGGTTGCATACGCGATTGATCCACGTGGGATTGTTTATTTTGATTCATATGGGCTAGCTCCGCCAAGCGAGTTTATGCGGTATATAAATTCTTCGATGAAACTCAAAGAGTTTCCGATTTTTTATTCCACGCTGCCAACACAACAATTAAATGATCCACCGATATGCGGCCGTGAAGTATTAAATGTCCTCGCGGAGATTTCATCGTCACAGAAACCACCTCATCTGGTTGTAAATAAATACACGAGTGGGAAATTACAAGGTAATTTTAGAGAATCAATAAATTGAAAACACGAGCTGCGCTAACAATAATGATTGATATTTGGGGACGATCTCTGTCAATGTCGAAACCCATCGCGGAAACATCTGCGGGTTCTATCAAGGATGTAAAAAAAAATAACTGAAGATGAAATCGCTGAGACGTTAAATTTAGCAAGTGTTGACCCGAACGAAATAGTTGTATTTCAAGATCGCCAGGGTAAATTGAAAAGCAGTAATATATCCGCGGATGACATTTTGATACGACAACACGACGCCGCTGAAAACTCTATTGCGTTGTATTCCGGCGGTGGACGACTTAAACCAGGCGCACTTGTGTCTACGATCACTGACAGGATTGCCGCCCACGACAGCATGATTGCCACCCACGACAGCATGATTGCCACCCACGGCCGTAATCTGGATGATTGTATACGAGGTTATAATACTTTTCGCAAAAATGTCGTACATAAATTCTTTGGAACCCCGCATGACTCTCGATGAAATTAAAAACCTTCTATCTTTATTCTTTTTTAACAAGGAGGCGGGGAGGATGATGAATGAAAATGAAATCAAGGCAAATTATCTCGATATTTACACGGATATTTCTAAACTAATGGAAAATTTTTAAAAGGTACAAAAACCCACTAACGACGTCGTTGTTAAGTTTTTTGGAACCCCGCTTGTGGCAGACATGACTCTCGCTGAAATTAGCGAGTTTATTGGCAAGCATACTCACAATACCTACGTCGTTAATAATGTCTTTGGTGTCCCGGCTACATCTACGATGACTCTCAACGATATTAATATGTTTATGGTGAGACAAACAACACTTAATACCATCGTGGATAAATTTTTAGGGAGAACACCTGTGTCTGAAACTACATCTCTGACAGGCCCGACCCTCGCCGAAGTTAAAAAAGCTATTGACGAACAAAAGCTCACCAGCGAAATTGTTAATAAGTTCTTTGAGGGGTATGACCCCCAAGATCTCACGACAAAATTTTATCACATCGACATATATCTTAAAGACCAAGCAAAGCTTAAAACCAGAGACCTTCTGACTTCATTCTTTTCTAACAGGGAGCCGAGGAGGGTAATAGATCCTGCCAGAATCAGGGCAAATTATCTCAAAATTTACGAAGCATTCGCCCCCTCTGCTGCTTGCGCACATTTGTATGCAAAGGAGTCCTTTGAGAGTTCAAATAGTTGTACTCGGTATTATGTGTTCAACAATGCATATGAGATGGAAATACTCCCCTAACTCACTGCTGCTAAACGTGTTAATGTCCAAAACAAAATGTCAAAATCCTAACAAATAGTTAGTCATATACACTCATGTCATTTAACCTCTTTACATAAATCAGAGTCGATTATATCAAATTTCATGATCGTTAGTTGTAATAGGTTGAAGAAAAGAGTTAAAAAATTTAGCCCACTACCTTCGCATTTGTTTGCGATGACTACTTTTTACTTTGACATAAATATTCAAGCTTACCAGAACATTAAACAATTATTCCAAAATAATATGTTCTGCTAACCTCAGTACAATTATTTTATTTTAATTGCCAATTATTGATAAGTTTACCAACTTCATAAAATATTACCTCAAATTGTGTTAGTGTTAAAGAGATAGACACCATTTCCGTCGGCATTTTGCAAACCATTACATTTAGATGCATATATTATCAAATCATCTGCGCACATTAAGCAATTAATATTAATATCATATAACACGACAAGATCACATGAGGAACGAAACATGTCTGAGATTATTTCTATCTGCGTTATTTCATCAACTTGACCCACTACTAAATGTCATTTACAATATGATAGACACTATACTTGTAAAAATCGTGAAAAATAAGCACCAAATTTACTCTTGCCTAATCACCATCAACGTCTAAGATCAACATGAATTGAATATCGTTAATAATACTTCCATTAACAAGTAACTAACTTCCATTAATGGATCTGATGTTATGATGTCCTTGCCGAATTTTCATGTTATACGTCCAAAACTATTTAAGAGAACTGATTGAATTTGTTTATGCTGTAATTTTGTTCCTTCCAATAAAATGTGTTCAGAATTGAAAGTTTTTATCTTAAAAATGCTAAGATATAGAAAATTTGCAGAAAAATTATTTGTCTTTTAATTTGTGTATTTCTGGGCCTATGAAATTAAATTAACAAAACTTTGGGTACTGAGAATTAGACATTACACACAACTTTATTGTTATCACATGTCATGTAACTGAGTGGAACACTACCGTATCAGCAGTTTGTGATTGCCATCCATGCCACAAGGCAAGAGGGGACGGAACTGAATAAACCCTTCGTTATATATACCGTAACTGCCTCAATTGTTGTCCAACCGTATCTACAGTTCTAACTGCTCTCCTTATTCTCTCTCTCTCTCTCTCTTTGTACATGGATACCTTGTGAAATTAGATGACCTTCGATTTTCTTTAAACCTAAAGAAATAAGTATTTAAAACATAACTACAAGCATTGAATTCATTAAAAGAACATTATTTATTTATTTGCAGATATACCATTTACAGTCTGTACTATTCCAGGATATAATTAAGGATCTAAATAAATTAAAATTTGATTGGTCTCTTGGGTGATTCGGTAGCTCATTCCACAAAATGACAGTTATATACCTAAACTATTTGTTTGCCATATAATGAGGTTTTCATTTTTGGGGCAATTAACATAATTCACTATCTAAAATTGTACTTATAAACAACTATTTATTATAGTCTTAAAACATAAAATTATCCAAACATTGGGAAGCGCACACTTATTCAGAATTTGAAAAAGTCTCTAAAGTTATGAGCAAAGTTGCACACTTTCAGGTTTTGTCAGTTTTGCCTTAAGAGTTAATGATAAATGCTTGTGTAAATAATCATACTCACAGCTATAAGAACGCTTTTGTTGTATTTTTAAAGCTTAATAGTGTTCTGGTCACTGCAGAGGTAGCAGGTCACTGGACTGAATTTGAAATTTGATAGGATAAATGTATGCAAGGTCGCCTGTTTGCTGAATCAGTTTATCTTCGGACCAATACTTGCAAGACAGTCAAATCATGCCTTAAAGCTACTTTCCCACAAAGATTTCGTTTTACATACAAATCGAACTGCCTTTGGTAGTCTATGACAATCACCGGCAGTTAAACGATATCGTCACAGTTTATGAAAGCACTGATCATGTTTTCATATGTTTAGTGAAGCTATTACATGTAGATAAAGCGTTTTTGCTGGAACAACGAGTGAATAATTGTGAGAAATGCTAAACACTACAGTGTTATTTCCAATTCAATATATTCAGTCACGTTCGTATGTTATTTTCAAAATATCACTTTTAAATCACGAGATTGTTAAAAACATAACTCCAGACTATGGGAATGATATCTATGCTATTACGCGTAACAGCAATTTAAATTCTAAGTACGAAATAAAAATGCTACGCCATGCAGACGATTGTACTAACTTTATTAAAGACCAAAATTCCTTTAAACAACTTTATCAAGAGCACAGGAGAGGGAGACTACCACTCTCCAACCCCATTTTGGATAAAGACTGCAAATATTATAAATAGATTTAAAAAGATTAAAGCGATACCAACATCACCATGGGAGGGAATATACATCTACTGGTTTGGGATCACAATGAGAAACGGGGGGGGGGGGAGATTTATAAAAATAATAAACTGGTATATATAAAAACTAGATATACCAAGAAAAATTAGACATATCAAAGAAAAACTAACCAAACATATGGATATAAAATGTTTCTGGGACCAGGAGGAAAAACAAACATATAGATACCTTGTAGAGTAATTACAGGAGAACATAGAGATTAACTGGAAAAGAGCATGGGGGCACTGGACCAAATTACGCTCCCTAAATATATAAAGCCTCTGTTTCAAATACATGCACAATGCATGGTTGATAGGAGAGGTAGCAGTGAGACGGGACATGGTCAGAGTATCGCCAAATTGTCCACTGTATAAAATTTTTTTTTAGTAAACTACAAACAATGAATGATACAGAGCGAGAGCAGGAAAACATGTAAATTGAAAGTGATAGAAGAAATAAACAAAAGGGGGGCGGGGAATATCAAAAGACAAATATATTATACATGGGTGGAGACTTCAATAAAATAAAATTAAAAAAACACTTTATACAAAATTACAGAGTACATAGTATACACCATGATGGCCTGTGGGTAAATAATTATGATAGAGGTAAAGAGAAGTATAACGGGAAAAAAAGTGATAATTTTTTGTTTCTTTTCTTTTTTCTTTTTTTTTTCTTTCTTCTTTTTCTTCTTATACTTGCCTAACTTGGAAAAATTTTAGACAAAATATACATGGGGAAAGTAAAGACTATGGCATCATATGGCTAAGTCACATGGATCTATGTAAAGTGGACTGGCACATGAAATAGTTTTGAAAAAATACCCCATGTAGAACATAAACAGACCAAACTCAGATATAAAACACAAACAGGGGCTAATTCATAGGTTAATATTTTACTAACTCTTTATCAATCTTAAAACCACACAGTTCCCATACTGTATGGTCTGACCAACTCACATGTGGAAAATAAACAATTTTTGATTCTTTCTAATAAAATATTTAGATAAATTAATAAAAAGGAGGCCTAACCCGACTCAGGAGAAACACTATGAAAATAAAGAAGTGTGGATGTGGACCTTGAATCGAGCTTAACCTACCTTTTGATACTCCTAGAACTACCACAAGGACCGACACATATTAGCACTAGATTAAAAAAATAAATAGTACACTGTTCCATTGTCAAAGTTCAAAAACCAAAACTATTTAACCGAATATAACATAATAGAATACATCGGATCCTAAATCCAAATTAATAGAAAAGAAATACAACTGGGAAAAATAACACTTAATCTAAAATTGCTGTATCAAACATATATATTAAATAGCATACACACAATATAGCCCCACTACATATAGCAGATACTGAGACCTAGTCGAGCTCTAGCAAAGGTCAAAAGGAATACAAGGGAAAGAACTTAAGGTGACAAAAACAGGCTCGGACGAACAACCTTTTAGATAACACTAAGGAAACAAATACCCCATCAAACAATCTAAGACTAAATTTTTTTTATAGAAAATTCTATTTTAAAATAAAACATACTACATATCTGAGGTGGAAACACAAAAACATAAAATACCTTTAAAGTTTCTTTTTGGAAATGGAGGGGGGTATCTGTCTGGTGCCTCCCCCTCACCCCCCCCCCGAAAAAATTTATTAACTGTAATCCAACAGCCATCATAAACCACCTAGCTATGACTTGGAAAGGACTATTATCAAAATTTTCCTTACACTCTCAATTTGACCAGGTAGAAAAAAAAAGAAAAAAACATAATATAGTACCAAGTTAAAATTGGAAAAGAACTACTAACCAAATTGCCTTAACACACTTAATCTACCCAAACAGCATTATCTCAGAGGGAACGTTGCCCTTAAACACAATATTAGATGAAGTTTCAGTTTAAAAAAATTCAAATACCGTTTTGTGCTTGCGAAGCGCAGATGTGCACAATTACCTGCTGGATTATTCAAAGTAAAATTAAATATGTTTTGCTTTCGTAAGCATGTTAATACAAACTCGAATATGATTAGTATTCCTATACATGGTGCAGCACAATAAGGTGTACACACAGTACATCACAATAAGGTGTACATAGTGTACAGTACGATAAGGTGTAGATATAGTACAGTACGATAATGTGTAGATATAGTACAGCACAATAAGGTGTACACACAGTACAGCACAATAAGGTGTACACACAGTACAGCACAATAAGGTGTAGATACAGTCCAGCACAATAACGTGTACACAGTACAGCACAATAAGGTGATTGCACAGTACAGCACAATAAGGTGTAGATACAGTACAGCACAATAACGTGTATATACAGTGCAGCACAATAAGGTGTACACACAGTACATCACAATAAGGTGTACACACAGTACATCACAATAAGGTGTTCACACAGTACATCACAATAAGGTGTTCACACAGTACATCACAATAAGGTGTACACACAGTACAGCAGAATAAGGTGTAGATATAGTACAGCACAATAAGGTGATTGCACAGTACAGCACAATAAAGTGTAGATACACTAGAGCACAATAAGGTGTAGATACAGTACAGCACAATAAGGTGTACATACAGTACATCACGATAAGTATACACACAGTACTGCACAATAAGGTGTACACAAATACAGCACAATAAGGTTGTTGTTGTTGTTGTTGTTGTAGGGTTTAACGCCATGTTTCAGCACATGACAGGCTATACATGGCGGCCAGTATTACGGGTGGAGGAAGAACCCGGGAAAACCCCTGGAAAGAGCAACCGACCCACGAGAAGCTACTGGCAAGCTTAATCACATAACTACATTAGCCGAATCTTAGACTCGAACCTACCAAGACAGGTGAGATGGTAGTGATCCGTAACGGAAAGCGCTTTAGACGACTCGGCAACTCGGGGGTCCATAGCACAATAAGGTGTAGATACAGTACAGAACAATAAGGTGTAGATACAGTACAGTACAATAAGGTGTACACACAGTGCAGCACAATAAGGTGTAGATACAGTACAGCACAATAAGTGTACACACGGTACAGCACAATACGGTGTACACACAGTACAGCACAACAAGATGTACATACAGTACAGCACAACAAGTTATAGATACAGTAAAGCACAACAAGGTGTACATACAGTACAGCACAACAAGGTGTACATATAGTAGAGCACAACAAGGTGTACATATAGTACAGCAAAATGCATGTAGTTAAGTTAGGAGCTACCACGAATAATAATAATAATAATAATAATAATAATAATAATAATAATAATAATAATAATAATGTTATTATTATTATTATTATTATTATTATTATTATTATTAGAAGAAGAAGAAGAAGAAGAAGAAGAAGAAGAAGAAGAAGAAGAAGCATAACAGAATTAGAAATAAATAAAACCGATTGACCAGTTAGCAAGGAATAAAGCTCCGGGGTTAGACGGGATAACGCGTGAGTTTTATCAAAAATTCAAAAAAATATTTAATTCCAATAATGAAAAATCTCTACAATACTATTTATAAAAATTTCAAGAAATGATAGAAAGTATGAAAACAGGATTTATTGCGCTCATCTTCAGAAACAAAAGCTAGACTTCAGACCTAACATATTGGAGACCAGTCTCGTTACTTAACATTGATTGCAAAATACTCAGTAAATATTTAACAAATAGAGTTAAACCAATACTAGGTTACATGAAAGATCCAAACCAAACGTATGGTGAAGGAGGCAGAAATATACAGAATAATATATTTTCAATAAAGACAATACTATATTATGTGGAAACATCTAATATTGATGGCGCTTTAATCCTCATTGATCAGGAGAAGGTGTTGGATAGGGTAAAATATTATGTTATATTTTGTAGATATTGCATAAATTTGGATTTGGAAATGTATTCCAAAACTTGATCAAAACACTATAAGAATATAAAATCATTGGTACAGCCCAATGGTGCAAAAACCAAAATCCGTTATCAATAAACGGTTCTGTAAGAAAGGGTTGTCCATTATCTGTATTACTGTACGAAACAGGGATAGAGGCACTACATGATACAATCTAAAATTATAAAAGAATCCGAGGAGTAAGAGTAACTAACATGAGGGAGGAGTGTAAAACCTTCCAAGACGAGGACGATTGCTCCAAATTTATAACTTCACAGCAATGGTATAAGTATTTAATGCAGCAGTACAACCCTTTTGGATTAGCCTCGGGTTCAAAGATAAACCGAAATAAAACTGAAATATTACTTATAGGCAAATGAACGGATAATTATCAAAGGCTCTCTATAGAACTCATAAGAAATCAAGTTAAAGAACTAGGAATAAATCTAGGGAAAGTCAGTAAAATGCTTAATTTTCTACAAATGAGGAACAAATTAGAGAAACATGCTAAAATATGGAATGGTAGGCAAATAAATTTATCTGGAAAAATACAAATTGCGAAATCGTATTTATACAACTCGATTTGGTAAGAATGTGACCTATCGGACTTTTGGATTTATATATCGAAAAAAATTAATCGTTAATAATAAAATTTATACGGAATGGGATCCACAAATTACCAAAATACATGTTATAAAATGATAGGAAAAAAGGAGGACTCAATCTCATGGACATGAGTTAAATAAGTAGTAAATGATATTTCCAGATTGAATAAACGTTAGGAAAATCCAATATATCACTGCAGGACATATATCTTTACTGGTTTAGCTTTCTTCTATCCAGTAAGCCTGACATTTAAAGGAATAACAGCATGACAAAATTGCGAGTGCACCCCGAAATAGCGTAAAGAATAACACAAACTATACAAAATTACAAAACAAGCAAAGAATACTGGACAATGTTTAATAAGAATATATTGGAAAATATGATTAAACACGATACAAAAGTAAAGCCAAACATGGTAGAAACACTAAATTTAGAGATTGACTGGAACATAGTATGAAAATCATTGGAAAACAAATCAAAGCGATAAGCAAACAAACGAACATTTATCAATATCTACATGCCGTAGGGTGCACAGGTGAAAATTCACACCATAGACACTTTATCTCAAACACTCCTCTTAGTCCTATGTGCAAGGGACCATATAGCATAAAGCATCATTTTATACTACAGATCCTTAAACAAACAAAGACAAAAATAAAAATAAAAGTATAAACAAATTTGGCAATTTTGAGCCAAAACAATATTCGTTATACCCATAAAATAACAATATTTTGTACAGAGAAATCATAGACTTCATTTAAAATGCTATGTAAAATAGAAGATAGCAGATTTGGATTACTGAATTATATACTCTGGAAAGTCAATAAGCGGCTAGCAAAAACTCTACCAGAAAAACAAACTAACTTTGAGAAACTAACCCCCGGAAAAGCCACTTATAATAAGCTTGCTATAAGGACACCGACAGACTCAACCATCCCCCCCCCCCCCCCCCCATTCAGGCAAGGACCCGACTTTGTCATTTCAAACCAAGCAAACAAATGTAGCCGAAACAGACTGTTAAACAAGACTATTAGAAATTGATTTCAGAGAGAGAGAGAGAGAGAGAGAGAGAGAGAGAGAGAGAGAGAGAGAGAGAGAGAGAGAGAGATCTACCGTTCCTCGAAATTTCTAAAACAAAGTGCTGGAGAATCTGGACCGAAATCCCGCCAGCTGATGACCGATAGAAGACAGCAGGCGGTGATATAATTACCAAAGAAGACCGAAAAGCATGCCCATATAAACCTGCAAACTAATGAGAAACGGTTAACACAGAAGAGACTAACATAATGACACATACGAGTGATTCATATTAAATACCACAGGGGAGAATTAGCCGTAAGTGACCAGGAAATAGAAACCGCTCCAGTGGCCAAGTGGTTAGAGCGTCCGCCGCGGGAGCGGGAAGTCGTGGGTTCGATCCCCGGTCGAGTCATACCAAAGACTTACAAAAATGGTACTAACAGCTGCCTCACTTGGCGCTCAGCATTAAGAGGTTAGTGTTAGGACTGGTCGGCCTAGTGTCAGGATAATGTGACTGGGTGGGACATCATGCTACGTGTCTGCAGCATAATGCCCCAGTGCTAGACATCACTATAAACTGTCTCACTGCAGACATCGTAGCGATATGACTGAAAAATTGTTTAAGCTATGTTAAAAATCCTAATCAAACAAACAAACAAACAAACAAACCAGGAAATAGAACCAACAAAATACAAAATAATAATAATTCTTAAACACAGGGCAAACCAAGAGCTAATGAAACTTAGCAAAAAAAAATGTGTTTTCACGCCTGCAAAGAAACAAACCAAAAAATCATCTTGTCTCCGGAAAGACATCTTAGGTGACTAGTAAAATTACACCTGATACTCTTTTGATCTGCATATTTTCCATCACGTCCGCGACGTGAAAAAAATTAAATCCCATCCCAGGGCAAAAGCAACCGAGCTTGCTATCTAAATAGAACCCATATGAGTTGATATAATTAATAACGTCATCATGGCCACTTTGGCTCATGCATAACTACATACCAAACAAAATATTTGAGAAATGGAAAATCAGGAGCAGGACTCTACGAAAGTGAGTCTTGAAACTGTAATACAATAAAAGAAAATAAATGGTAAAATACAGAAATAAAGAAATAAAACAATTTGTGACATAATAGTAAACGGAAGCAGGAATCTACACAGAAAAAGCCACTCAGAAGTGGCACGCCAAGTTCTGCAACCGTCCAGTTGAGAACTAATGACAATAAATAAACTAAAATGACATCTCTTCCCCTAGACGATCTCAATATGGACATGACGACAGACTGATGACAATATCCACTTTAACAAACATTTTCCCCATAACTTCCAATTTATGGAAAATTTCAATCCCTTTCGGGGAGAAAACAATGAAAGTTTTGATCTATAAACACACATATGACGATTTATTAATGTTGATGTATTACCCTAAGGGTATCACTTACAAATTGGTGATGCTGTTTTAAATTATTTTTAATATTTTTTTTATACAATCCAAGTAGTACTATGGGGCGATATGGGGACAATGTAAAATCCAGTCAAAAAGGGCTTGGGCCCTTATGGGGACAAGATTTATGGGGACAACGGAAATCCCAGTTAAAATGGGCTTGGGGCGATATGGGGACAAAAGGTCGTGGGCCCTTATGGGGACAATAGAAATTGAACATGGGAATACTATTTGGGACCTTCTGGCGACAAGGGAAATTTAATATGGTGGGTCTGTATAGCGACAAGGGAAATTGAACATTGTGGGTCTGTATAGCGACAAGGGAAATTGAACATGGGAATATTATTTGGGACTGTATAGCGACAAGGGAAATTGAACATGGTGGGACTGTATAGTGACAAGGGGAAAATAGAGGCAAAGAAAGCTAATATCTTTTCGAGGCATATGAGTGGCCCTGAAGAGGGTCTTTGGATACTTCTTCTTCTTTAATTTTCACTTTTTGATTTTACCAATGATTCTTCTAGAAAGCACCTGACTTTGATGACATTATCAAGTGCCTCCTTCAAGTCCCCTATTCTTATATATTTTGTTTTAATACGTCTTCTTAATTTCTTGACTTTCTCCTCAATCATACCTTCTAATAGATCTATCGCTAATTTCAAATTGCTTACAAAGTCCAGGTTACACTGAAATTCTTCCTCAAGTCTTTCCACCTCATATTCTGCATCAATGATCCCAAACCAGCTGTCTCGGAGTTGGATAAACAAGTCGATGTTCATCTTGGTGTGTTCAAAACTGAATGACTTAAATGACGGACGATTGCGTATATATATATATATATATATATATATATATATATATATATATATATATATATATATATATATATATATATATATATATATATATATATATATATATATATATATATATATATATATGCTTGCTTGCTTGGTTTAATTTAAGACGTTTTCGCCTGTAAGGCATGTACGTCTGGTTAATGCCCTAAAAAAGGGCTATTTAATTGTTTCGGGGGGCGGCATAGTGCCACGCCCCCACGCTTTATTACACAATTTTGTGCTATTTAATTGATATCAACCGTCGGTGCAGTCAGAGGCGAACGAGGAAAGGGACCGCATTGGAAGGAATGTGCTACATCCAAGTAATTATTTTAATCCCCAAAATATAATTTAAAAGTATTGTCGTCTTACAGTTAATAATTTTGAATAAAACATTATTGTGCTGTTTCGAGTAGTAGTAGAAGAGATTGGCATATTTAGTTCTACTTAATTTCGTTTGCCACATTGTGTAGCTGGACCTGATGGCTCTGGGCTTTAAGCCACCTTATAGAAGTAGTTGAGGTCTCAATTATCTTATCAACTATTTATTTTGCTACCTTGTGTAGCCGGAGCTGATGGCTTTGGGCTTATAGTCACTTTATAGAAACTATTTATGGTCCTATTATTAAATCATACTACTTGATTTTTTTTTTTTTTTTTGCTACATTGTGCAGCTGGACCTGATGGCTCTGGGCTTTAAGCCACCGTATAGAACTATTTGAGGTCTTAATTATCTTATCAAGTATTTATTTTGCTACCTTGTGTAGCCGGAGCTGATGGCTTTGGGTTTATAACCACCTTATAGAACTATTTAGGGCCATAATATAATTTTAATTATTTATTTTTGGTCTTGTAGGGTAGCACGTCCATTCTTTTGATTGGGAATCACACGGAGGCGAACCGTGCTGTTCGCCCGTGTGGAGCCAATCCAGGCGTTTCTAGTATGAGTCCTAGAGCCTGTGTACAGGAAGACGTGCCAGCCTAAACCCTAATTATTTATGCCATAGTAGAGCAGAGATAGAGGTAGTAAGTATAGAAATTTAGAGGCCTAAAGTTATGATGTTTGTGAAAATAGTAAGTTATTGGGTACGTGAGATTGCTTGCCCAATTTATCGATTCTTTGGGGATGTAGAGGCGGGTATTTTTGTTGAGGGTGATTTCAGGCTTGGCGATTTTTGGCCGGTAACGTCTGTATTGCTATTCAAGTTTATGTAGGTGGGTTGATATAAAGTGCTTTTGCATACAGTCATTATGACTGATTAATTATATCCCTCCTCCTACTTTTCCTTGATAGTGTACAGTCAGAGTGTCCATTAAATCAATGCCTCATTATGTGGTCTTAATAGTTCATGTTATACGGCGACATACGATAGATGCAATCTATAGTGCTGTACCGGGTCATGCAGGAGGGTTGTGATAATTTGCGTTTGCATAAAGTCATTGTGACTGAATATTAAAACCCTCCTCCTGCCTTTCCTTAACAGCCCACAGACCGCATGTCCGTTAGATTGACGCATGGTAATGAACCTATTTTGGGTATTTGGGGGTGGGTGGGATGGGGGGTGATTTTGGTTGGAATGTTATTTATATACTGTCAGACTTATCTATTTTCCGAAGGAATATTAGAATCAGTTCTGCAGTTAAGTTAGGATTAGGATTTGTAGAAAAAAGAAAAGATGGGTATGTTGTGCTCGAGACAAATTTTCCAAGAGCGTTTGCAAGTTTAGTTCTTGCTACTCTATATGTTGGGCACACGTTAAAAACATGTGTTAGGTCTTCTAATTTTTGGCAGTTTGGGCAAGATGTAATTCTTCCGGGGTTAGACTTGCTATATTTGCCCATGCTGCCGGCTAGCAGAGTTTTTCCTGTCTTGATACGATTGATAATTCTTTCAAGATGTGTATGTTTAATCTCTGCGCCAATAATATTCCTGGATACTTGTTTGTGAATAGAGTATAGTCTTCGTCCTTTATGGCTGGTATCCCATTGTTCTTGCCACTTGTTCATAATTTTTTTGGTAATGACGCTGTATAGTTCTGTTACCGAATACTCTATATGTTCTATCTCATTGTTGTTGAGGTTATTTTTTGCAGCTAGGTCGGCTTGATCATTACCAAACAAGTCTATGTGAGATGGTACCCACATGAATTCAATTGTATGGTTAAGTTTAGCAACATCATTGACAAGTAGTCTAGCTTGTTTTTGGTAATTGCTACGACCTTTGGAGAGGCCAGATTCAAGTGTTTTGAGGACACTGAGTCACTAATGATGAGTGATTTAGTAATTTTATGGATTTTAATCTGATTCAATGCCTCTAATATTGCCCAGAATTCTGTAGTATAGATAGAACATAAGTCAGGAAGCCGACTCCCTATTGTTATATTTAATTCAGGGATAGTAACTGCTGCAGCTGTTCTATCTGGATTTGTTGATTTGGATCCATCGGTGTATATCTTGACATAGTCCTTGTAGTTGGTGTCTAAGTTATGTAGAATCTTCGTTCTTATCACGTGCGGCATTGTTTCTTTGGATCCGAATGTTGTGGCTTCAAAGTTAATTTTAAATGGAATATTCATCCAAGGTGTTTTATCAGGATTAGCGATTTGAACAGCTTGAAGATCTTTAAGGCTTAATTCTTTACTTAAGGTGTGAATCCTTTTCCCGGATGGCTGGAATGGTACTAACCTCTTGCTGAAGGCTTTATTGCATTTATTAATTGTTGTTATGGTGGGGTGGTTTGCGTTATGTATCGAGATTCTGACTGCATATCTAAGAGTTAGTTCGTCTCTTCTAAGTGATAATGGCATTTCACCAGTGATGATTTGTAATTCTTCTTTTGAGGTGCTTTTCAGGGTACCTGTACAAATGCGTAATGCTGTGGTTTGTATTTGATTTAGTTTCCTCAGAAGACTTTTTCTAGCAGATGCGTATACTTGATATCCGTAGTCAAGTTTAGATCTAATTAGGGCCCTGTAGATCATCAGAAGAGTCTTTTGATTAGATCCCCATTTTAATCCTTTAATGTTTTTCATGAGTATAAGATCTTTTTTGCATCTGCGGGTCAGATCTTGAATGTGGTACTTCCATGTTAGATATTGATCAAATGTCATGCCCAGGAATTTGATCGTGGTCTAAAATTTAATTATTTCCCCATGAGCTTTGGTGCTTCTACTGCTTTTTTCTGATTTGGCGAAAAAATTATACCCCTTGTTTTGCCCTTTGATTGTTTAAACCCCCATTTGTCAGTCCAAGTTCCAATTTTGTTGAGGCTGTTTTGGAGAGTATCGATGACTTTTTGACTTGTTGGGTCGCCCGCTTTCCATAGCCTGCTATCGTCTGCAAATTGTGAGAGGTCTACTTCCTTGGGGTCAACGTTGAGTTCCAGATCGTTAATCATAATGTTGAATAATGTAGGGCTAATGACACTACCCTGAGGCGTGCCGTTGTCCAAAAAGAATTCCTCAGAGAGTGTATCTCCTATTCTAACTCTGATGCGTCTATTAGACAGAAATTGATTTATCCAGGCATGCATTTCACCATTTATACCATAGTGATTTAATTTGGCAATGAGGCCATTAGTCAAAACCAAGTCAAATGCTTTTTCTAGGTCTAAGAAAATTGCAGTCACGTGTCGATTTTTTTTCCTATTATTGTGGAATGCTAGTTTTATTTGGGATTCTAGTCGAACTAACTGATCTATAGTTGATCTATTATTCCGGAAGCCGCTTTGATTATTTGACAGAAGGTTATTGCTCTCTAAATGATGTTTCAAATTATTGTTAACCATGGTTTCCATAACTTTACAGATTGTGTCCGTAAGGGAGATGGGGTCTGTAAGATGTTACTTCTGTGGGGTCCTTATCCGCTTTTGGGATTGGGATTACTATTGCTTGTTTCCATTTCTCAGGGATTTGTCCCGTGGACCATGATTGGTTAATCATGGCAATTAATGCTATTTCGATGTTAGCTGGGATATTTTTATATATTTCGTATCCCAGGTTGTCTTCTCCTGGTGAGGTTGACTTTTTATGTTTGATTGCCATTGTCCATTCCTCTCTGGTAAAGGGCTCGTTGAGAGATCAATTTCTAGGGTCTCTATCCATAAAGAGATGTGACTGCTGTTCCTCAACTTTTGCTCTATATGTTTGGAATTTTGCAGTGTGATTTTTGTTGCTGCTCATTCTGGCAAAGTGAGTTGCTATCGCAGAAGCTTTTTCACTGTTTGTTATTGCACCCTTGATGTTTGGAATAGTTGTGCTGATTCCTTTTTTCATGGATTTAATTTTATTCCAAATTTGTTTAGAGTTGGACTGTTTAATTACTAAAGTGGAGCAGTAATTTTGCCACGATGTCTCTTTAGCTGTTTTGATAACCTGTTTTGCTAGTTTTTCTTTGTTTTTATAATCCTCGAAGTCTGTTGATTTGCCAGTATGTCTGAATCTATTGAGAGCTTTCTTCTTGTCCTTAATTGCCTTCTTGCAGTTGTCGTTCCACCATGGTATTGGTTGTTTATTTGTAAGCTCAGTTCCAGTGTTAGGAATGCTTTTAGTGGCTGCTTCCTTGATACATTGGACTATGTTGTTATTGAACTGGTCGATGTTATCATCTTGTAGGTCCTTTATTGTCTTCTTTTCCAGAAGGTTCCGGAATTTAGTCCAGTCTGCCTTGTTTAAAACCCATTTGGACAATTTTTTATTGGGGAAGATAGGCTTTGATAAATGTATGTCAATAATTATGGGGTAGTGGTCACTACCTAGTGTAGATTCTCTGTCTACTTCCCAGCTGGTTATTGCAGCCAGTCTGGGCGTACAAATAGTGAGGGCTAGTGCTGACAGAGAGCCATTTGTTGGTGATAGACGGGTTCTTGTTCCATCATTTAGTATGACAAGATTTATTTTGTGTGCCCATTGTTCAATCAGTGAGCCTCGCTTGTCAGTATGATCACCTCCCCATGATTTATTGTGAGCGTTAAGATCACCACAAACCATATATTCTTTTCTGCAACTGGTTAGTTGCATATAATTTTGTAGAAGCGCAGCTGCTGCTCCGCCAGGGTCATACACGTTAAGAAGTTCAAATGAAAAAGAACCAACGTGTATGTGTACTGATTGATATTCTATTGTACTTATTTTAGGATTATCGTTTTTTTGACTAGTGTTGGTACAAAAATAAGTATTGGGTAGTAGGTCGTTAATGAAGATTCCTAACCCACCTCCCTTTACTCCGCTATCCCTTGTTAAATAATTATATTTAGAGTATCCCTTAATTTTTGGTTGGAAATTGTATGAACTGTTAGTATGGGTTTCCTGAATACAAATGATGTCAGGTTTTTTAATGGAATTTTGAATTTTGTTTAATAATTCTGCTTTATTTATGTTTAATCCCCTACTATTCCATTGCCAAATAGTTAATTTATTTTTTTCCCATTTTTATCCATTTAAATTATGGTAATTATTACAATATTGTTAATTTCCTATTTAGATTTGTAAATGTTTTTCAAGTAAATCGTTTAGGAGTTTAAAGTACGGAACACTAGGTACTCGCTGATAATTTGATATTTGAATAATCCCTACAAAAAGGTCATTAAGATATTGAAAAATTTTTAAGTGGGGAAAGGAATCAATCCCGCTAGTAATGTTTTTATTGTCCCCTATATTATTAACAGTACTGGTGAATAAATCCTGTGACTTCAGCACTGTAGGATTTTTAGTACTGTTGGCCCTAGTGCGATTATTTTGGACTACTTTTGTAATCTCCGACAATGTCGGTTTATTTTGTTTGGGGTTATTTGAGGGCATTAATGAGGGCTGTTGTAATAGTTGACTATTACGAATTTGTGCGTTATTTTTGATTTTGGCTAAAGAAGGATTGATTGAGGCTGTAACATTAAGGGGTTCCCTTATGGTTGGTGACTGATAGTCTACAGAATTTTGTTTCTGTGCTACCAAAGTGCAGGACTTAGCCAGCTTATAAGGGATTTTTTCTATGTTCATTTTAGCTAATATTGCCATTTCCCTAACGGTATATGGACATTCTTCAGCCGTTGGTCCGTGTGATCCTTTACAGTTGGGACATTTGGGTCCATCGTGTTTACAATGTCCACTATGGTTACCACCACAATTCCCACATCTTGGTTTATTTCTACAGCTTACAGTGTAGTGACCCCATGCTTTGCATTTATTGCAAAATCTTGGCTTGTTGACGTAATCTTCTAACAGATATGAGGTTCCATGAAAGTATACAAGTATAGGTGCTGTTGTGTAAAATTCCAGTAAGATCTTTCTTGATATATGTTCTTTTGTAGATCGTAGTCTGGTCACTTGTTTGATGTTGGATCCTTGTCGGGTGAGTTCTTGTCCTATTTCTTCGTTTGTTAAATGGATATATTTCTTTGGTAGCTCAAACACTTTTTGAAATCCTTTGGTGTACATTTTGTTGTTTGATTCCCTTATGGGATTAGTAGTCATAATGGTTTTCTGTTGTTTCTGGTTGTTTGCTTGAGGTCCTTGGTTGCCGTCTCTTGGTACACCAGGGGTTGGTGTTTCAACGGAGGCCGATTTCTTACGACTAATATTGTTGGTGGACGCTGAAGTTCTAATATTTTTTGTTACCCCTCTTATGCCTAGATACCTGGATTTCCATCGTTCCGATTTTTTCCATTTCCATGTACTTGGCAACTTGTGTCAATGTGCTGCAGCGAACTATTATATAGTTTGTCCGTGGCCTAATTAGTTCGAACGATCCACTATGTTTTTGAGCTAACGCTGCTGCTATACTTTTTCCAGTAAGGTTGAAAACTTTTGAATTACCGCTTGTAATGAATACGGTGTGTTCAGGACTATGATACTTGTTACTGTTTGCCTTCTGTTGGTTTTGATCCTTCTTTGTTTGTACTTTTATTTTTGGACTCTGCTTGTTGTCGCCTGCTATATTTAGCTGTCTTTTTGTGTTTTTTGCCTTGTGAATACCATTCTTTGGGGTTTTACCTTTACTCTTGACAGTTGAAGGCGTTGTTGGCGCTCCTCTTCTGTGTTTGAGTGTTTTTTGCTTGTCAGTTTTGGTTGAAAGCATTTTAATGTATTCCTCAGAGTCTAGGTCCTCATCCACTGTCGGTATGAAGTCTTCAATGATGATTTCCTTTGACGGTCCCGAGGGCTGGCTGTTGTGATAAATTGGTTTTTTGCCAGTCGTATCTGTAGGAGATGCCGATGCATTCGAAGGAGATGCAAGTGTTTGTATTGGAGAATGAATTGTATTTGGAGAAATAGCAGGGGCGGTTAATGAAACAAAGGATGAAGGGGTCATTTGGGTTTGGGGGTCAAAGGTTGAAGGGCTCATTTGGGTTATTGTTGGTGGGGATACGGGTGGGGATACAGGGTGAATCGACAAATTCTGAGTGGGGGAGTTTATACTAACAGTATTGTCCTCATTATCAATGTTTGAATTTAAAGATTGTGGTGCAACTGAATTTTGAACCAATTTCTTGATTTTCATTTGCATTGTTTTGTTGTTTGTTACATTTATTCGTACAACATAACATTGTGTCTATGAGTCCCGGCGAGTAGCACTCGTCGCCCTCATCTGAGAGTACAGGTTGAGTTTCCTTTATCAAGGTTATTGTTGGTTGAAGTGGGAGGGTGTGATTTGGAGGTAGATTTAATTCTACCAATCCACTAATACCACTAGGTGGTAATTGTGTACCTGTCACTGGTCTCTTGTTTAATTCAGGAGAAGCCATGACAGTTGGAGATGTGAGGAATGGTTTAATGAATGAGGATTTATTGTCGAGATCCATTACTTCCGAATGAAGTAATTGATTCCCTGGAGTCACTTCTAGGATGTGAGATGTCACTTTCAGATCTCGTGCGATCACTTTCCTTGATGTGAGGCTAGGACTAAAGTAACCTATAGCTGTTGCATAATTAATTGGTTTGTTGATGGGAGTAACATTTCCAATTGTGTTACCACTCTCACTGATGGGGTGGGTAGGGGTAGTGGCATTGTTTGGGTTATTGTTATTGTTGTTATTGATGTTAGGGGTACCGTCTATTTCTTTGGTCATTTTCATAAGGTTATTAACCTTTCTGGTCCCATAGCGGTTTGTGTTCATTTTCACCTTCGACCTTGTTTCACGAGACATGGTGGAGTGAGATGATTATTGTTCACAATGTATATAATATTGTGTGACTTGTAAAAAAGTGTAAACAAAATATATGGATAGTACTAATGGACTTAATGAATGTAAAATATCGGATGTGTGATTTCTAATTGTAAAAAATTGCAAAGAAGAAATAGATAAGATATAGATTAGATGAGATAGATGGTTACACAGCACAATAATGTAATTATAGGACCTGAAGGTTTATGTATGGAAATAATACCAGACTTTTTGGATTCCCAGTCCTAATAATTTAGCCGAGGTGGTGAAAACGTTTATTCCTCTGCTTGGCGGGCTGCTGGGCCACTTCTGTAGAGAAACAGCTTGGCGGGCTGCACCGCGGGCTGCTAGTCCACTTCTGCAGGTCGGGAAATCTGCTTGGCGGGCTGCTAATGGAGAACGTATAATTGTGCGATCTGGCGATTGTCGTCTTTGTTGATTGTTGTTTGTTGGAGGTTAACTTGGAATCTCTCTAAGTACAATTCCTATTTGTTATCCGGGCCCACTTCTTTCGAGCGGTAACCCAGTTGGCTTTATAGTCGTTGTACTGTAAATACGTCTTGACAGGAAGAAGGGTGTAGCATGAATGATGATGATGATCCATGGAGTGATGATATATATATATATATATATATATATATATATATATATATATATATATATATATATATATATATCTTAAGCACGGACGTGAAGGAAAACATCCCTTTCACTCACTTTTCATATTATATACTATTCACAAATCATATAATATACTATCCATAATTTACTATCCAATATCACACCATTTACTATCCACGCACACGGGGAAGCAGCCAAAACAAACCATATAATGTACTATCCAAAATCACACCATCTACCATCCACACAAACACTATATAGTCAAGTCAGGGACAGAATTAATAATAAATGGCAACAACAATGGGAAAACTACACAAAGGGTAGACATCTATACCAACTACAAAAAGAGGTCACTAGAACACAGCGTTTACCAAAAAAGCCTGGCAGCCATTGATATTAAAATCATCAACAGAATCAGAACAGGTAAAACACTACTAAATGGCAGCTTTATGAAACATATAAGTACAGGACCCACGCCGGATAAATGTCCACACTGTCCAGAAACTGAAACATTGGAGCATGTATTCAACATATGTCACAAATACCATCGACAACGTACCGTCCTCCAACTACAACAAAGAAAACTTGACTCAGTTACATCATTCCCCCAAATTCTAGATAAAAGGTATAACAAAAACGTAAATACTACCTATATAAATATACTTAATTACCTAAAATCAATAGACATAAAACACAAAATATAAATATCAAAACCATGAAATAAATAAATAAAAATAAACATAGCCATAGAGTTAATATTTATCAATCAAGGGGCCAGAGCAGATAATAACACCGATAGTTCAAAAGCAGACCTACGTAACAATGCCTTAAATAAACAGACAAAAAATAAATATTATAACTACCAAGTAAATAAATAATTAACAAGGCCATATCGGTTAAAGGGGCCAGAGCGGATAGTAATACTTCTAGCTTAAAAAAGCAGAACCACTTAACAAAACCCTAAAATAAATATATAAAATAAAAGAGAAAAGGGGAAAGGAAGGAAAAAGGGGGGGGGGGATAATATAAACATTGTAATGCGAGGAAAAAAGGAAGAAAGGAAGAAAAGGGAGAAAGGGAAGAAGGAGAAAGGGGGTAAAAGAGAACATTACACTAAGTAGTGGCACAATGTCGGTACAGTAAAACCAGTCAACCGACAAGTGGCAAGATAAATACAAGTGTAATTAGAACACCCTGATTAAATAGTGATAGTTCAAGGAAACATAACACCAACCAACCGACAAGAAAAAGTAAAAATAAAGGGAAAAGAAGGAGGGAAGAAGGAAAAAGAAAGAAAGAGGGAAGAATGGAGTAGGAAGAAAGTGGAAAAGAGAAAAGGGAAAAGTAGAGAAAAAGAAGAAGGAAGAAATGAAATAACACCAAACACACCCCACTCAATTTTTTTAAAATTTATTTATTATTTTTATTTATTATTTTTTTTTTCATTCCAGGGTTCTCATTTGGTACCAGAACCCTTTTCGAACAATCTCTTTCTCGAAATCTAACTTGATCAATTTAGACCACCGCTCAAAATTAACAAGCTAAAATTCCTAACAGTGACTACACTCATTTATGTCGCTAAGACATTTTAGCAATCAAATTTGTTAAGGACCTACAACATGTACACTATGCACTAGAAATATTTATTGATAGGAAAGATGACAAATTCTATACTATATGGATTTCATATAATTGCACAGGTGGCTTACACATTATTGGTATTTTTTCTGTCCATAGAAAAACTGGACTAGATTAGAAATAAGGGCGTTTCAAGCGTAAACAATGGCAACAATGGAAATTCACTAATTACACAGATACTTAATACCTCATTTTAGAAATAATAAGATATCAAACCGATTGGATTATGTCTTTAACTAGAGTGAAACAATTTGACAAACTAGCTTTCCTAAACCGGGTGCCTTCCTGCTTTGCCTTGACCCGACATGTTACTCTAAGGAGAGACTGCCATTTAATGTGGGTGCCGGGGAGACTGCGACAACACAGCCTAGTATACTCAAAGTTACCTTTGGTCCCGACCAATCAAATAGCCCGATCCTCGGGTATTAACTGGTCGCGAAAGCACATAGTTACGCATGCGACCTTAATTCATATTTAAAAAAAAATCTACCATCCACACACACGGGGAAGCAGCCAAAACAAACCACATAATTTACTATCCAAAATCACACCATCTATCATCCACACACACACACGGAAAGCAGCCAATACAAACTACATAATTTACTATCCAAAATCACACCATCTACCATCTAAAAAGAGTTAGTGTTTATAATCATTCTACTCCTCTCTCATACCCATTGGCAATTTGAACAATGCACCTGGCTAATGCTGGCACCTCCCAGGTCTAGCTTCGCACACACATCTCCTACTCCAATCGTTCTCCTAATTCACTCTTGTGAATGGGAGTGCAGAGGAAGCTCGAGTGGCTTCACTATCCCAATCTTTTGTTTGAGGGATAGTGAAAGCCTCTTCATGTCTTCCTCTATTCCGCAACCGTGGATGAAGTTGTGGTTGTTGCGGCTGAGGCTGTGGTTGTTGCGGCTGGGGTTGTGCCTGTGGTCGACGAGCTGCTTCTGGTGGTGAAGTCGTCCTCACTTCAGGTTTCACCCGACAGGCTTTAGCCATCATGCGGTGAGGCAAGATTGGTTTTCTCTTCTCCTCCTTTTCTTTCTTTTTTCTTTCTAGCATTCTCCAGGTGCATTTGAAGCTCCCTAAGTTTGTTGAGTCTGCCCATCTTCTTTAGGTCGATGTGCCAATGATAGGTAACCAGACTGAATTAATGAATTATGGTTTTAAGTGAAACCGGCCACAAAGGGTCATTTGCTCACTATTTTACACTACCAATTAATATGGTAGTGATTTAGATTTTCCCGTGAGGAAGGAATGGTGCCACATCCCCACGGGCGTTTATTTAATTTGGTCGTCATGCCGCACTCCTATGATAACCAGACTGATTGATTGATTGATTTGATTTGCTTAAAGTGACTCGTCCCGAGGGCTCTTGTCACTGTTTTATCCGTCAATGGACGGTTATTTACTTTATCCTGAGGGTGGGAATGGAGCCGCCACCCTGCAGGCGTTTATGTGTTCATAGAACACTATTTACTTAGGCCGTCACATCGGAGTAGCTATTGAGCTACTACTGTGTGATTGTAGGGCCACATGCCATATGAGTGGGAATAGTTCCAGCACACACTCATATTAATTCATTCTGTTTATGTTTGGTCGTTCAGGACGTGTTAAGCACGTGTAGTTGCTGCGGCTGTTTGGTGGGCGAGGCGAAGTGCCTGGCAGGGGCTGCTTCTATGGACGTACCCTATCCCTATTTATATACTCTGTGCTGTTTGTTGAGTGTACAACGTTTATGTAACAGTGTTTTATAATGTTATGTACTTGGTGTGTATTTATGTGTAGTTGTTTTTTCTACTATTTTTATGTGCAACCTTGTGTTGCTGTGTCTGATGATCTGGGTTTTGATCACCTTATATACACTATTTGGGGTTCTAAATAAGCCATATTTCTTGAGTTATTTGGTTAGCTTTGCAGCATTGTGCTGCTGGCCCTGATAGTCTTGGGTTTTTGACTACCTTATATGTTCTAATTTTTGCTGGGCCTAAATTAATTCCTTCCTTATTCTATTTGGTGTGCGACCTTGTGTCGCTGGTCCTGATAGTCTTTGGACTTTTAGACTACCTTATATGTTCTTAATTTGGGGTCTCTACCGTATTTCTCTACCTAGTTATAGTGCTCCGGTCTCGGTGCACCTGTTGGTTCTTATTTAATCTTTTGAGTTATTGATACGTATGTTTTTTTAACACTGTACACTTGGTTGTACTCCTAAAGAGATAGTGTCCAGAGAAAGAAGGAGTGAGAGTAGAGTGTTGTCCTACGTCCTTACTGCCTATGATGTTTTTTATTTTGCGTCATCTTGTTTTTCTAGAGTTGTTATTTATTGGTAATTTTAAGCCTGTTTTTTATGACCTGTTAGTATTGTGATTCTTGTTTTCCTTTGTGGTTTTGTTGTGACCCTATTTCCATATTTGTTTTTTGGCCCCTTATTTAGTTCAGGTGTGTGGTTTGGTTACTAGGTAGTGGCAGTGGGTCCCTGCCGAAAGTATTCGGGGCCGTTAAGCGACACATAACCAGACTGACTGACTGACTATATTTGTTTAAAGTGATTCGTCCCGAAGGCTCTTATCACTGTTTTATCCGTCAATGGACGGTTATTTACTTTATCCTGAGGGTGGGAATGGTGCCACCACCCTGCAGGCATTTATGTGTTCATGGAACACTATTTACTTAGGCCGTCACATCGGAGTAGCTATTAAGCTACTACTGTGTGATTGTAGGGCCTTATGCTATATGAGTGGGAATAGTTCCAGCACACACTCATATATATTCATAACCAGACTGCTTGCTTGCTTTGATGAATTTAAGGTGATTCGTCCTTTACGGCTCTTGTCACCGTTTTATCTCCCAAAGGGGAGTTATTTACTTTATCCTGAGGGGAAGGAATTGTGCCACATCCCCTGCAGGCGTTTATGCACTCATAGAGTGCTATTTACTTAGGCCGTCACCACGGGGCAATTATTGAACTGCCACTGGGTGTGGCTACGGCCGTCACCACGGGCAATAATTGTACTGCCCGGGTGAATGTAAGGCCATTAGCCTGGCCTTGGGGTGGGTAGGAATGGAACCTACTCACACCCACCCCTATCATTCTGTTGACTACTGAGCTGCAAGAGCAGTGAAGCGAGAGAAAAATAGTTTTCTCATATCGCTTATGTCCGCGTAATGTGGTCGTGCAAGCACGAGAAATTACGGCGGCAGGGAGTAAAGGTGATGAAAAGCCAAGCGCGCACCTGTATATCAAATTCAGTCCAGTTGTACTAATGGACAGCCTAACAAACCAAAAATGTGTAAGCCACCTGTGCAATTAACCAAATATCATAGTTAAAAAATATTATTTATCATCCTATAAAAATAGGGACTAGTACTAAGTGTACATGTGTAAGTCCCTATTGTATTTAAGCTAAAGTGTCTAAGCGACACATAAAAGTGTAGTCAATGGTAGGGGATTTTTGGTTATAAATTTGTTCGCAGTGCCAATAAGGTCAAATTAGTCTTTTCAGGGCCAAATAGTTTGTCAAAAAGGGTACTCGAAGCCATAACCAGACTGACGAGTGTTTCTTTATATATAGCACAAGCGCTGACGTGAAAGAAAACACCCCTTACGAAAAAAAAAACTTACATTATCCCTATCATCACCAAACACACGGACTTAAAGAAAACACTCACTCACTTTTTTTTTTTTTTTACTTTACTCACATAAATTATAAATTTAACAAGTTATTTTGAAAACGCACTTCAAACAAAACTAAAAAGAGACTGTGATTATAGACTCACTTCTATTTTTTTTTTTCTAACATCCGCACATACCATTAGTAAATTGAATTATTAATTCTGTTCGAGAATATTGGGTAGCCCTGAAAAGGGCTGTTTTTGTGTGTACGAGGAGGGATGACAATCTTTTATCGTCTAAGATTGCGTCCTCGTCTGGCAACAGGATAGGGTCTGCTTTTTCGGAAAGAGAAAGAGAACTCTTTCGTGTCCACACGGCAGTCGACAAAACTTCTGTCTGGTTCCTGCTGCTGCTGTTCTCTCTGCTGCGTCTGAAGTCTATACTTCTCAGTCCATTCTTCTTTGTCTTTTTGAATTTCCTCGCTGAAGAGTTCTTCTATGAGGTCTTCCGTTACTTGTAACATTCTAACATTCTCTATCTCTTCAGGCTTTGGCATCAGATTGTGTCTGATACGATGCAGAGTGACGTAAGCTTCGTTCAGCTTAGCTAGTCTTGAGCACATCTTCGTAGGAAGATGAGTCAAACAACGGATGGCCTGACTGCTTACTTACTTAGTTGCATTAAAGTCGTGTTCGCCCATTTGGGCATGTACGACTAGTTAATGCCCCCTTTGGGGCTAATTAATTGATTCGAGGGAGGCGGAAAGGTGCCACACCTCCCTACGCATTAATGTAGCATTTGGTGCTAGTAAATTAATCCTATTTCGAGACATTTCGTCTCACGGGATATAATTGATGTTCTAATAAACGAATGGGAATGGATTCTTTGTAATACTACACTGAGCTCATGTTGCAGCGGTTTTACATGTCAGTAGGAGGCAAGGTGGATCGCAAGGTGGATCGGACTGTGTGGAAAGAGAGGTCCAGCGTTAACAGCATCGTCTGACGTATTTAAATTGAATTTTGAATTAATCATATGATCATTTGTGTTGCTTAATTAGAAAAAAGAGGGAGATGGCATAGTTAGTATAGTTTTATAAAGGGGCCCTGATGGCTGGGATTAAGCCACCTTATTTTGGTTTCCTATTGTTCTTAACTATTTAGTTACCGCATTGTGCGGTTGGCCCTGATGGCTCTGGGAATTAAGCCACCTTATAGTTCTAATTTGGGGTTCTATATAATTCCTATTATTCTAATTTTTAGTTACCGCATTGTGCAGTTGGTCCTGGAATTAAGCCACCTTATAGTTCTAGTTTTAGGGAATCTGTTTAACCTATTAATTTAATTATTTATTTACCGCATTGTGCAGTGGGCCCTGATAGCTCTGGACCACCTTATAATTCTAATTTGGGGTTCTTTATAATTCTAAGTAAACTTTATGCCGCTCTAGTGCGAGATTATAACTGGTTAATCAGCATGGTTATTTCTTTTGATTGAGAATCACACAGACATAAACCGGGCTGTTTATTTGTGTGGACTCAACCCAGGTATCTCTAGAATGATTCCTAGAGCCTGTTTGCGGAAATAAGTGCTGATTAAACCATTATAGACCCGTAGGTTCAAGATAAGTTAAAACTAAATATAATTTATACTATGCCATTAAGATGAAGAAAAAGAGAGGAAAGTAGAAAATAAGAAGGTAAGAAAGTAGAAAGTAAGAGAGTATATTAATTAATGATGTTTAAATTTTTATATTTTTGTTTTTTGTTATATTTTTGAATAGATTTCAATTATTCAAAAACACTAATGGAAGTGAGAGTTTCCACAATGATGTTACAGTTCTCAACTGGTGGCTTACAACGGGCCAATTGGCTATCCAGTGTATTATGAGGTTCCATCATGCTGTCCCCCACCCCCATAATGCTTTTTTAAATTGTTCTTAAATTTTCCCTAAGGATGGGAGAGTATAAAAGCACTAATGGAAGTGAGAGTTTCCACAATGATGTCACAGTTCACAACTGGTGTCATTACAACGAGCCAATAGGCTATCCAGTGTACTATGCGGTTCCATCATGCTGTCCCCACAATGCTTTTAAAATTGTCTTAAAACTTTTTTTAATAAAGTCGCTGAGTGTGTTAATTAAGAATGTTTTTAGAATTTTGAGAATAATTATTTAAAAAACACTAATGGAAGTGAGAATTTCCACAATGATGTCGCTGTTCACAACTGATGGCTTACAACGGGCCAATAGGCTATCCAGTGTATCATGCGGTTCCATCATGCTGTCCCCCTCCCCCCATAATGTTTTTTTTTAAATGTTCTTAAGTAAGGAAGCTTTTGATCCAATTGAACATGTGTCCATTGATGCCTTAGTGATTTAATTTTGCTATTAGTCCATTGGTCCAGACTAAATCAAAAGCTTTTTCAAGGTCTAAGAATATTGTTATAAGGTGGCGGTCACATTTTCGTTTGTTGTTAAGTGCTAGTTTGATGTGGGATTCTAGTCTAATTAATTGGTCTGCAGTGGATCTATTATTCCTAAATCCACTTTGGTTCTTGGTTAAGTGGTTGTTGCTTTCTAAGTGGTGTTTGAGTCTGTTGTTAATCATTGTTTCAGTCATCTTGCAAATGGTGTCGGTTAGTGAGATTGGGCGATATGATGTTAGTTCGGTTGGATCCTTTCCTACTTTTGGTATGGGGATAACTATCGCTTCTTTCCATTTTCTAGGTATGTTCCCAGTTTTCCAAGATTGGTTAATCATGTCTAGCAGTATTGTTTCCATGTTAGGTGGGATGTTTTTGTACATTTCGTATACTAGTTTGTCTTCTCCTGGTGATGTTGATTTTTTTTTAATTTCTAATAGCTGTTTTCCATTCTGTAAGGGTGAAGGCTACATTCAATGGTGATGGTCTTGTATCGTGGTCTTTGAAATATTCCGGGTGTTTGCTTTCCATTAGTTTTCTATGGTTTTGGAATTGCGTGGTATGGTTACTATTCTTACTTATCCCGGCGAAGTAGTTAGCGATAACTTCTGCTTTCTCTTTGTTTGTTGTTGTGTTTTTGATGTTCGGTGTGTTAATTTTGCGATTGCCTTGCATGGCTTTTATTCTGCTCCCGACTTGTTTAGCATTACATTGTTTTATAGTGGAGCAGTATTCTCTCCAGGATGTTTCCTTGGCTTTTTTATAGTTGTTTTGACTAGTTTTTCAAGTGCCTTGTAATGTTTATAGTCTGTTGCAAGTTTGGTGTGGTTAAATATGTTGAGTGCTTTTTTCTTTTCCTTAATCCTAGTAGTGCAGTTCTCATTCCACCATGGGATTGGATTTTTAGAGGTGGTATTGATTCCTGTTCCTGATTTGGGGATGCTGATTGAAGCAGCTGTGTTTATTGCTTCAATGATGTTATTATTATAAATATCTATGTCGTCATCTTGTAGGTCAGTTATTCTAAATTCGGTAAGAGATTTCTGGAATATTTTCCAATCAGCTTTGTCCAATTTCCATTTTTGCATCTTAGTTGGGAAGATTATTGGAGTGATGAGATTTATGGTTATGATGATGGGGAAGTGGTCACTGCCTAATGTAGAGTTTCTATCAACTTCCCAATAGGACAGTGCTGCTAGTTTTGGTGTACATATTGTTAAGTCAAGTGCTGATAATGTACCATCTACTGTTGAGAGTCTAGTGTTGCTTCCGTCGTTCAGTATTACTAAATTATTGCTAAAAATCCATTTTTCTAATATTTCTCCTCTTGCGTCTAGGTGATTTCCGCCCCATGTTTTATTATGTGCGTTAAAATCACCGCATATGATGTATTCATTTGTTGTACTAATTAGTTGTTTATAATTGTCAGGTGTAGCTGAGTGTGGTTTTCCAGGGTCATAAATATTAAATAGTTCGAAAGAAACATTTCCGATATTGATGAGTATCGTTTGGTACTCTAGACAAATGTTGTTGTTAGAGTCTGTTGTATTTCCAGATTGTTGTTCAAACGTTGTGTTGCGGAGGTTGTCACTGACAAATATGGCTAGTCCTACCCCCCCCCCTTTTTTTTTCTTCATTTCGTGTGGTGTATTTTGAGTTGGCATAGCCGGGGATTTGTGGTAAATGCTTTGAATTTTGATGAATTAGTGTTTCTTGTATACATATTATATCGGGTTTATTATTAGTATTGTGTTATTTATTTAATAGTTCCGATTTATTTGTCATCAATCCCCGGCAGTTCCATTGCCATATAATCAGTTTAGATTTAATTTTTTGATCCATTAGATAAGTTGTTTTAATTATAAATATAGTTATATAGTTGTGATTATTCCATAACCACTAGGTGTTTCTCTAGTAAGGCCAAAAGTAACCATATTAACGGTATACAGGGCACCACATTATATTTAGTTATTGATGTGATACCATTCTGAAGTTCTTTTATGTAATTTAGTATGGTGGATTGTGTGAAATATTCTATTTTGTTTTCACATATTTCTTTGGCGTTGGTATTTGGTTCTACTATTACTATGTTACGTTTATGTTGTTTAGGGCTTTCTTCAGTAACGGAGTTCCTTGATAAGGGTTACTATTCTAGAGTGATTGTGATTGGTTTTTTTGTTTGTGGTTACTATAAGTTGTTGGTATGTTGTTCGCATATCCTTTGTTGATATTGATACGGGTTTCTTCTCTGTTGGTTTCTGGGTTGTTTTTTCAGCGATTTTGTTGGTATTTTTAGTTATTGTTGTTGTTGTTGTTGTTGTTGTTGTAGGACAATTGATTGTTGTCTTGGGTTTTTTGCTGTCGATGATAACTTGTGTCTTGGCTGAATTGTTGGGTAGTTGTAATTTATTCATTTTTTGGACAATATAATTTTTCTGTATTGTGAATATACAATGTTCTGAGTTGGAGTAGTGCGATTCATTACAATTAGCACATTTCGGTTCTTTTCTTGTGCATGTGTTGGCATGGTTTCCGCCACAGTTGTTACATCTGGATCTATTTTTGCAGTTACTGGTGTAGTGACCCCATCTCCTACAGTTGCTACAAAATCGTGGCTTGTTAATGTGCTCCAGTGTGGGGTATGAATGTCCATCAAAGTAGACTAATAGTGCGGGGGCGGGGGGTAGAATTGAAGTGGACAATAATCACGTTAGATGTGTAATTATTGTTGGTTTTTACTCTAGTCACGTTGCTGATGTCTGCCCCCTGTGTTTAAAGTTCATGTGCTAAGTCCTCATTGTTGATATGGTTATGTATGGGGTGTAACTTAATAACGTTTTTGTAAATTGAATAGGTAGTTTGTTCATATTTTGGTGTTTTCCGATTTGATATGATCTTTGGTTTCTTCTATCTTGTCCTCAATCCTTATGTTTGTCTGTTGATTGTGGTTGTCCGTTTTCTTAGTGTTGTTGGTTGATGAGTACGTGTTGATTCCGTTGTCTGGTAATCTTAATGTTAATTGTCCCCATTTTTTCTATTTCCATGTAATTTGCTACCTGTCCTGATGTGCTGCAATGTACTATGACTATTGTGTTAGGTCTGATAATCTTAAATTCTCCTTGGTGAGCCTTGGTTTATGCAACTGTTATTGATTTAGTACTCATGTTGAATAATTTGGAATTTCCACTGCTGATATATATAGTGTGTTCCTTGTTGTGGTATTATGGTTTTCTGTCTCTAATTTGGTCCTTATTCCTTTGTTGTTGTTGGTGGTGGTCCTTCTTTATTGATGCTGTTGAGTTGCTGTTGTTTCCTTTGGCATTGAGAGTTGTTTCCTGGCGTGTTTGTTTTGGTTTTGGATGTCCGGTCATTGGTTTTTTTCCTTTATCACTTATTATTCTTTGCTTTGTGGGTTTGTAGATCTGCATTTTCCCAGGTGATAATAAATGAATAATAGTTGATTGGTCCAGGTTGCTGAGGTCACTAAGGTCTTCTAGGTAAGTTGAAATATTTTTCTGGTGTTGGCTGTCTTGTAGTATGTCTTCAAGATGGGTTTCTTTGGATGGTCCTGCTGTTTTGCTCATATGAAATTTATTTTTGGTTCCTATTGAAGTTGATGCCTTTGGTGGAGATGGTGGTATTGGTGACAGACAAGGTGGTGGGTTTTTGAAGGGTGATGTTGTTGTTGATCTTCCTCCTATGTTTGGGTTAGGGTTTGGTTGAGAGAGTGATAAGCCATCATCTTGTTCAATGTTTGTTGACAGGGGGGCTGGTTTGTTTACCTCCCCTTTCATATTGGTGTTGCTAATTGTGATGGATAATGGCAATCTGGTGTTTGGTGAGGTGTTCATTTTTTCCATGACGCTCTGTGATATTGGGTTGATTGGTGAGCATATGGTAACACCAAAAGGTTGATTTATTGTTCTCTCCCCTTCCCCATTTTCCATTGTGTGTTTAGTGTTATCAGGTATGTGAGAAAGTACAATCAATGGCCGCTCGACAACTTGGTTTGGTGTGGGGCTAGATGTAAATGCACCATAAAGTTTTTTGAATGAGTATGGGCTGTCCACAATGGTTTGGGTAGCGGCCATGTTGATATTTTCATTATTTTGGTTGGGAATATTTATGGTGTTGATCGTATTGCTGCAACATGAGCTCAGTGTAGTATTACAATTAGGGCTTGTTGGATTGCCAATGGTGCTCATGTTGGTGTTGCCAGCGGGGTTCATTTTGCCAACCATTTTGAGGATGTTGTTAGTTTTCCTCAGCGCGTACCTATTTGTATTCATTTTGATTTGCGATTTGTTTGTGCGCGGCATGTCAATTCTATAAATAGATTTGTCAATAAATACAGTGTACACTGTGAGTTGAATTAATACTTAAGTAATAGTAACAGCTGAGTATGTTAGATTTAGAAAAGAAAAGAAAAGGAATGGTAAATATTTTAAGCAGCACAAATGAAATGATTTACCCGTAGGTTTAGTCAAAAATGAGTATTTACCTTTTTGAACCCCCTTCGAAATAATGATTGAATTGGTCGTGTGAAACGGTACTGCTGGGCGGGCTGATCCGCGGGCTGCTGGTCCCCTTCGGTAGAAAGAAACTGCTTGGCCATTTCTGCAGGTCGGGGCTGCTTGGCGGGCTGCTAATGGAGAACGTATTAAATTCTGGATTCACAATGATGACTGTATTATTATCGGTTGATAAATTAGCAGATCGCTATTTAATATCCAGGCTCTCACATCTTTAGAGTGAGATCAACCTAGTTGTCTCATGTTCTCTGCTTTTCGTAATTGCTCTGAATTTGCTCTGTGTAACACGTCTGACTGGCTTGGCTGACAAGTGAAGAGTGTGCGAGTGGTGATGAGGCCAGACTGGTTACATACTTGATTAGAGTTTTATGTGAAGCCGGCCACAGAGGGTCATTTGTTCACCGTTTAAAGTCAACATATCGTTGACCATTTATTTTTCCCATGGGGAAGGAATGGTGCCACTTGCCCACAGGCAATTGTGTAAACAAAGTGCACTTATTTTAATTGGGACGTCATGTTAAATCACTAAATAGTGACTATTGACATGAGTGGAGGCCCTGAGGTGGGTGGGAATAGACCCAACACACACCCACCCTTATCATCCAATCGGTGGGTTGTAGCAGAGGTGCAATGGCACCAAGTAATGGCGAGGGAAGGAAGTCCTCTCGGATCGCCATGTTGATGGGCTCTGGACGAGGCAAAGGAGGAAAAGGGCCCGGAGGTCGTCCAGTCGATGTCGTAGGTGGATGTCGAATACGCCCTGGAATGCCTTGGTACGCCGTACTTACTTACTTCAAACTGAGTCCAGTTTTACTAGTGGACAAAATACAACCAATGTTGTGTAAGCCACCTATGCAATTCCATCAAATTCAATGAGTTGAAGAATTTCTTAACTCCTAACATCCAATGTTGCTAGTAAATAGTGTACATTTAATGAGTCCCTATCCGGAGATAGTGTCCTTCTTTCGAGGCCAAATCTCCAATGAAAATTTTAAAACTTAGGATGTCTTTGCGACATATGATAGGTAGTTCACTGTTAGGGTATGGTCGGTTTGGGATTTTGAACGGTGTTTCGAAATAATCATATTAGGATGGTTGGAGCTTGTCAAATAGAGTTCTCGTACCAATAGAAGAAGATGAGAACTCAAAAACTAAAAATGGCACATTTTAAAAGCCCTAAAAAGGACTGTTTTCGAAGGATTTTCATTTCCCTCCTGCTGCATGATCTTGGTTGCAGTCTTTGTCTGAAAAAGGCGCTGAGTTCTTCTTGGGAGTCTTGGTCTTGTTGTTGTTTCTCTCCCTTGCGATGTTATCTCCTCTGTATTTCCATTTGATGTCCTGAGGAGTAGCTGTGTCCTTCTTGCGAGTCTTGAAGTTGTTAATGATCTTTCCTTGTGATGTTTTTCTCCTCCCTGCATATCTATTCCACGTTCTTATTGGGGAATTTTGAATACTTTGTGCCGTTATTCATTTAAAATATACAACCCCCTATGACAGTCTGTTTTCACATGTAATTTAATCAACGTAATATAAATTATAATTGTCACTTTAGTGTTCTATCTTACTTATTGTATTTATATGTTTATCTGGATCGTTTAGTGTATATTATTTCCTATATCTGAACTTAAATGTGCAGCTTTGTACTGCGGGACCTGATAGTCTTGGAATTGACTACCTTATATGTTGATAATTTGGGGATCTAACTTTGGTTAAATATGTTTATATTGCGACATTGTGTCGCTGGGCCTGATAGTCTTTGGATGTTTAGACTACCTCATAGAATCTATTTGAGGCCGTAACACAGGAGCTACTTTTTTAGTTAAGTGGTCAGGTTTAGACCATATGTATACTAATGGTTTGGGGTATTATCTGTAAGTATTTATCTAGTTTTAAATAGTAATGCTGTCAATGAGGCTGTATATAATATGAGATTGGAGAATATAAAGATGGGAGATGGTTTCCCAGACACTTGTTGTTTTGTTTATGACATTCTTATTAATTGTTATATTAATTCAAGATTTATATTATGATGTTTTGATTCCCTAAATTATCCTACTAGGTTTGTTTAGGCAAGGGTACCATCCGGGGCGTCATTACCCAGCGTAATGTAGGTGGGCCTTATACAAGCGACATGAACCCTTCAGGTCCCAGACTTTGGCATTCCTTTTGGATATTATTGTTTTATTTTGATGATTAACAATGTTATTTAAAATAGTAATATTTGCCTATTAGGTTTGCTTGGCATAGGTAACATCTGGGGTATTGTAATACCCAGCGTAGTGTAGGTGGGCCTTATACAAGTAACAAAACCCCATGAGTTCCCAAGCTTTGCATTCCCTATGGATATTATATACTATTTTGTTATATTAGATTTTATCAAGAAGCCCTGATGTTCTAAGTAGTTCAATTATATTTGATATTGTTGTTTGGGGATTAATGTTATTTAATTGAACTTCTTCCGGGTATGTACTTGGTGCAGGAATGTTTGCTTGTTTAGTTTTAAATATATTTCTTTCCTTTAGGTTTTTGTTGCAGTCATTAAATATATGATGTAGATCTTCAGGTAAGTTACATCTGAAGCAATTGATATTGTGTGGAAAGGGTCCTATATATTTACCAAAACTGTTTGCCAGCTTTGTTTTTCCTAAAATGATTCCGTTCATTTTAGTTTGTTCCAATATGTTGCATCCAAGCGTTAAGGTGTTTCTATCCACTTCTTTTATGATGTTGTGTAAAATTCTCCCTTGTTCGTTTATATCCCAATCAGTTTGCCATTTTTGATTTATCATTGTATATATCAGACTATCGATTTCAGTCTGACTATACTTGAGTGGCAGGTAATTTGGTTCGTTAAGTTTATTTTTAGCTAGATGATCTGCTAATTCATTTCCTTTTATATTTATATGTGATGGTACCCATAGAAATTCAACTGTTAAGTTTAGTGAGTTGATTAGTTCCATGGTTTGTTTTATTTGAGTAAGGAATTTTTTTTCTGGATTTAGTATTGTTATTTTTGATGGATTGGAGGACGCTAAGCGAGTCACTGATAATCAGACTGGTAGTAGTAGTAGTAGTTGAATTATAGTGAAGGCCACGGAGGGTCATTTGTTCACTAGTTTCCATCAATATATCATTGATGATTTGTTTTTCCCGTGGGGAAGGAATGGTGCCACATCCCCATGGGCATTTGTGCAAATAAATGCACTTAATTATTGGGGCGTCATGTCAAGTCACTAAAAAGTGACTATTTGACATGAATGTAAGCCCCCTGAGTGGGTAGGAATAGAACCAACACACACACACCCTATCAACCAATCGGATTGCTTGTTGCAAAAGCGGTGTGCAATGGCACTGATAGCGAGAGAAAATTAGTTTTCTCACTTAGCTATATTCCTGGGCGCTGGACGAGGAAAAGGTCTCGGAGAAGTCGGCCAGCCGATGTCGTAGATGGATGTCGTTTTACGCCCTGAAATGCCGTTGTCCGTATTTATTTCAAATTCAGTCCAGTTATACTAATGAACAAAAATAATACCAATAACGTGTAAACCACCAGTGCAATTGAGTCAAATTTTATAAGTTGTAAAATTTTCCTAAAGCTTAACTTCGAATAAAACTAGTACAGAGTGTACATATATTAATTCCTTAACTGTTTTTGCTAAGTATGTCTATGCGACATATATAGTTGTGTCACTGTTAGGTTAGAATAGCTTGTAAATTTTGATGAGGCATTTCGAAAAAATCGTGTTTGTTTTTCAAAAGAGCTTGTTCGAAAAGGGTTCTCTAGCCAATTGAAAACCCTATATGGCAAATAAATGGCAGAAATTGAAACAGCCCTTAAAAGGGCTAGTACTCATCATAAGAAAAAGTACCACGCTTGCATTCGATCTTCACCATCTTGGCGGCGGTTCTCTCCCCCCCCCCCTCCCGTATACTTCGTGGAAAATATATTCCGTGGCGGGAGGCGATGTAATTTCCAGCATCAATAAGTTGTTGAAGGGGTAGCTCCTCAAAGGCCTCGTAATAGTGACGGGTGAGTATAGTATGTGCGAACTGCCATTGTTGAAGTTTTGGTGGTGAAGCTTGTAGTGACCAGAATCCGATGTAGGTTACTGCCGACAAGAACCCATTAGCTTTTCTCTTATTCGTCAAGAGTTGTTGCAGTCCTAGTTCGCTACATAACTTCCCCATCAATTTCTCCTTGTCTTTCTCCGGCATTCTAGTAGCCTTAACCGCTGTCTCCCATTTTTCCTTTGGGGTGGTGGTAGTGGTAGTTTCCTCAAACTTCTTATCCAGGTTTTCTGCCAGCCCTGGCGGATGAGTGGGGGTGGGTGTAGATGAAGTTATCACCCCCTTTGACCCCTTTCCCTTGCTTTTCCTTGTAGGGGGTGGTGGTGGTGGTGGTGTTGGCTCAGGTGCGGGTTGAATTATTGGTGACGTGGCCACCTCCGCCGTCTCCTTTTCGTAAAAAAGCTCCTGTAGATGTTGAGATAGTGCCGCTATCTGTTCTTGAAGTGCCTTGGTAGAGCCCTCCTGTACAGCAGTATCCACTGTGGGATTCTTCGGGCTCGGTACTTCTCAAACTGCCGGTTGAGGGGTGGGTGTGCTATGGCCTGGTTCGGTGTCCCGCCACCGCCGTTGTCTGCCTCTATTACCTCTGTACTTGGGTTCCCCCTGTATTCCTTTTGTTTATCTTCTTTGTCCCATATTAGCAGCAGAGAAGTTCTTTTCCCTGCTGCTCTAAGGCTCCAACTTGTTGCCTCAAGCAGTCCAATGCCAAATATAGCATTAAGGACTTGCTGCGGGATAACTTCCATCGCTAGTGTGGTCAGTAGTGACATGTTTCATGTTGCTTCGTTCACTGCGACGATGAATCAGACTGTAGTAGTAGTAGTAGTTGAATTATAGTGACGCCGGCCACGAAGGGTCATTTGTTCACTAGTTTCCATCAATATGTCATTGATGATTTGTTTTTTCCCATGGGGAAGGAATGGTGCCACATCCCCATGGGCATTTGTGCAAATAAATGCACTTAATTAATGGGGCGTCATGTCAAGTCCCTAAAAAGAGACTATTTGACATGGATGTTAGCCCTCTGGGTGGGTAGGAATAGAACCAATACACACCCATCCTACCAACCAATCGAATTGCTTGTTGCAGAAGCGGTGTGCAATGGTACTGATAGCGAGAGAAAATTAGTTTTCTCACTTTGCTATTTTCCTGGGCGCTGGACGAGGAAAAGGTCCTAGAGAAGTCGGCCAGCCGATGTCGTAGATGGATGTAGTTTTACGCCATGAAACGCCGTTGTCCGTACTTATTTCAAATTCAGTCCAGTTGTACTTATGGACATAAATAATACCAATAAACATGTAAACCACCAGTGCAATTGAGTAAAATTTAAAAGTTGTAAAATTTTCCTAACGCTTAACTTCAACTAAAACTAGTACAGAATGTACATATATTAATTCCCTGTTTTACGCTAAGTATGTCTATGCGACATATATAGTTGTGTCACTGTTAGGTTGGGATAGCTTGTAAATTTTGATGAGGCATTTCGAAATAAATCGTATGTTTTTTTCAAAAGAGCTTGTTCGAAAAGGGTTCTCTAGCCAATTGAGAACCCTATATGGCAAATGAATGGCAGAAATTGAAAGAGCCCTTAAAAGGGCTAGTACTCATCGTAAGAAAAAGTACCACGCTTGCATTCGATCTTCACCAACTTGGCGGTTGTTCTCCCCTCCTCGTGTAAACTTCATGGAAAATAAATTCCGTGGCGTGAGGTGATGTAATTTGCAGCATCGATAAGTTGTTGAAGGGGTAGCTACTCAAAGGCCTCGTAATAGTGACGGGTGAGTATAGTATGTGCGAACTGCCATTGTTGAAGTTTTGGTGGTGAAGCTTGTAGTGACCAGAATCCGATGTAGGTTACTGCCGACAAGAACCCATTAGCTTTTCTCTTATTCGTCAAGAGTTGTTGCAGTCCTAGTTCGCTACATAACTTCCCCATCAATTTCTCCTTATCTTTTTCCGGCATTCTAGCAGCCTTAACCGTTGTCTCCCATTTTTCCTTTGGGGTGGTGGTAGTGGTAGTTTCCTCAAACTTCTTATCCAGGTTTTCTGTCAGCAATGGCGGATGAGTGGGGTGGGTGTAGATGAAGTTATCACCCCTTTTGACCCCTTTCCCTTGCCTTTCCTTGTAGGGGATGGTGGTGTTGGCTCAGGTGCGGGTTGAATTATTGGTGATGTGACCACCTCCGCCGTCTCCTTTTCGTAAAATAGCTCCTGTAGATGTTGAGATAGCGCCGCTATCTGTTCTTGAAGTGCCTTGGTAGAGCCCACCTGTACAGCAGAATCCACTGTAGGATTCTTGGGGCTCGGTACTTCTCGAACTGCCGGTTGAGAGGTGGGTGTGCTGTGGCCCGATCCGGTTTCCCGCCACCGCCGTTGTCTGCCTCTATTACCTCTGTACTTGGGTTCCCCTCTGTATTCCTTTTGTTTATCTTCTTTGTCCCATATTAGCAGCAGAGAAGTTCTTTTCCCTGCTGCTCTAAGGCTCCAACTTGTTGCCTCAAGCAGTCCAATGCCGAATATAGCATTAAGGGCTTGCTGCGGGATAACTTCCATCGCTAGTGTGGTCAGTAGTGACATGTTGCTTGTGGCTTCGTTCACTGCGACTTGAATCAGACTAAATGAATGAATTATAGTTTTAAATGAAACCAGCCACAAAGGGTCATTTGTTCACTATTTTACACTGCCAATTAATATGGTAGTGATTTAGATTTTCCCGTGATGAAGGAATGGTGCCACATCCCCACGGGTGTTTATGCATACATAGTATGCTATTTAATTTGGTTGTCATGCCGCACCCCTATAAGAAGCTATTGACATGAATGAAAGACCTAGGTGAGTGGGAATAGAACAGCCACGCACTCAACCCTATCAAGCAATCGGAGGATGCAGAGCTAGAGGTGCAATGGCACCAAATGATGACTAGTGAAAAAATGGTTTCCACTTCTAGTCATTTGCTGGTGTTGGAGTCAGGCAGCGGAGGAGGAGGAAAAGGATCTGTGAACTGGCACTTTGATGTCGTTCGTCTTGCATGCCCTAGCCTTATCATATCGAGTCCAGTTGTTGCTAGTGGACATCCTATACCGATATTGTGTAAGCCACCTGTGAAATTGAGTCAATCTTTCAAGTTATATTTTTTTCCTAACATCCTAACATTCCAATTTTTGTCTAGTACAGAGTGTACATTTGGTGTGTTCCCTATCAATTTTGTAAACTAGGTATGTCAAGTGACATGTGTAGGTTGGTCAATGTCAGGTTAATTGGGTTGTTAATTTTGATGGTGGAGAGCTAAAATTGATCAAGTCTGATTTTTGAAGAACGAGATTGTCGAATAGAGTTTCAGAGCCAAAAGGAAACGCTGTAAGTATAAATAGCCCTTAAAAAGGCTTTTTGATGGAGTGTTACAGGGTGTAACCGAAGTTCCCTCATCCCGTCCGGTGAGTCCCCGTGTCCTTCTTGGGTGCCTTGGTTTTGTTGTTCCTCCATCTTGATGTTGCCTCCTTCCGTTGTATCCATTCCGTGTTCTCCCTTAACAATTTGGAATACTTTGTGCTGTTATTAAAGTAGAGTATAGAACCTCATATGACAGCCTATTCTCGCGTTGGTAGTTATCCAACGTAGACATTTTAAAGTAATTAAGGTTATTGTGTAAAAATTTATTGCAGCGTGTGCTGTCTTGCTAGATGGTCAGGTATTGACCATCTAAATCATGTTATAGGCCTTAGTTCTTATAGCTTAGATTATTAGTGCAGCTTTGTGCTGCGGGGCCTGATAGTCTGGACATTGACTACCTTATATGGTAATAATTTAGGGATCTTAGAGTAAATATTTTTATGTTGCGATTTGGACTTTGAGACTACCTCATAAAATCTATTTGAGGCCATAAAGCAGGAGACGTTTTAGATGGTCACGTTTAGACCATGTGGATATCCAGGTTTGTTGTTTTTTTAAACTGTAAATACATTCCTAGTTTAGTTGTATAATGCTGTCAATTGAATCAGACTGGAGACTACCCCTGCTTTATATGGTTCAAGGACTAAACGTTTCCAACGGTGTAGGGTTGGAAACGTTTAGTTTGATAGTTTGATGTGCGGGATAGAAAGAAGTCAAAGATCATCTATATTAATAACAATGTAAAACAAACGACAGACGCATTGGTTTCAAAACACATTTTTATTAAAAAAACAAACAACTCAAAAAGCACAATTTTTATCAACTAACAAACATTTCTTAATTCACCAATATTTTTTTCAAATAACAAACATTTTTTCAAATAACAATCATTTTTTTCAAATAACAAACATTAATTTCTACAATAACACCAATAAATTATCATTGACATGGTTGACAACATTGTGAATTAAATTGAGATTTCCACTGTTGGAAGTCATTGGGCCATTGATGTACATGATAATGTTTATTGATAATTAACAAACATATTATATGCGTGAACAAGGGATAAATTATATCTAGACATATTCATGGATATTGTATCTGAATTTTGGGCAATAAATTGAAGCTAGTCTTTGACAGTAAAGTGCTTTAGAAGTATCACAGGTAACTCGCTTATAAACAGAAGCATCACAGCTAACTTGTTTATGAAATATTTCTGAAAGCATACAAATCATTATTAAGTAAAACATTTTTTATCACAGTTTCAGCCAATTTTCAAACATCTTAATAAAAAAATACAAATACAAAAATCTTAATAAAATTTAAAGTTAATTGGAAAAAAATCATGAATAAAAAATATCTTAGTCAACTTAATGGAATATGTTGCCATATTGGTCATAATTCTGTGCATTTCAAGAAATGTATCCAAGACTCGGAATAACTGATATGTTACTGTGACTTGGGTTTTTATTCTAGCTAATAAACTTTTTCAGTCATATAGCCACAATGTTTGCAGTGTGGCAGTTTATAGTGATGTCTAGCACTGGGGTATCATGCTGAAATAAAAGTAACATCCCATCCCATCCAGCCACATTTATCCTCACACCAGGCTGAACCATCATAACACTAATCTCTTAATGCTGAGCACCAAGCATGGCAGATTCTAGTACCATTTATAGAAGTGTTTGGTATGATTCTGCCAAGACTTAAACCTACATCCTCCAGCATCTGAAATGGATACTCTGACTGCTTTGTCTACTAAAGTTATATTGTAAAACACGAGTTTTCAGAGAACAAGGATCCCTTATGAACTTTAAAGAAAAAAAGTCACCAGTTGCACTGGCTGGAATAGCAAGACTGACCGTGAAGCTATGTAAATTTGCTGACCCCATGGAATACCTTTCTGCCCTGGATGTATCCACAAACCACATGTTTGCAAGCATTGGTCCAGAGATTAAATATTACAAGTGCTGCAAGCTCGTTTTATCCAATATTTTTGAAAGCATTATAATTATTATTGACCAATAAATTATCATAATTTTTAGCCAATTTTCAAACAAAACAATGACTGCAAAAAATAAGAATTCAAAATTATAGGTACACACATTCAACAATAAATATTATCTTTTAACCCTCTGAACCCGACAGGCCGATTTACCGTCCAGTTGTAACGGTGTATATACCCGAAAGGCCGGTATACCGGCCTAGCTATCTACCGTCATAAACGGTCTGTGTTATGTTATTTGCTAGATGGTCAATGAAATATAGATCTTGCATGAATGGTACAACATGAACAAAATTTCGAGACAGTTTGTTACATAGATATTCTTAAAAAGCATTTTATAAGCATGTCTGAAAAGAGATAATTTGATATTTGCTGTTATATCATAGTGGATTATCATTCTAAGGCATAATATTACTTTTATTTTGCAAAATTTTACTTTTTATAAAATTGTAAAAAATTGCCGGGGAGGCTCAGGTTATTGTGCCGAAATATGGGAGAGATTAGGGTTCAAAGGGTTAATATAACCGGTATATTTGAATAATTACAGATACATTCATGAGTATAAAAAATAGTTTCATACCTCAATTGTATGAATAACATTAAATACATGCTGAATATCAGTGTTCGGAAAAACTCTGTTTTATGCCTGTGTAAGCATACACAAACTTGAAAAAGTTCATTTAAACATACTTTTTTCTCATAATCACAACACATGGTAGGACTACAGATTCTCAAAACTTAATTACAGCACTCCCCCAAATACACAAGTATGCACATGGAACATGACAAGGAATAACAATATTTGCATATTCTTAAGAATTTTTTCTACTTCAAGTTGCAGTCTTTTGAGTCTTAATAAGTTAATGGCTGATCAATCATCCCATATCATATCAGAAAATCCTAGGAGATGGCGTGTGTAAGTAAGGTAAATTCTTGATAATGTTTACTGAACTATATTATATACAACAGACCTCAAAATACTTAGCACTGTCATCATCATCATCAGTCTCTTGACCGGTTCTAGGGCAATTTGGCGCAGGACAATTCGTCGCGGATAATTCGGAGCGGATATTTCGGAGCAGACAATTCGGGGCAGACAATTCGGAGCAGGATATTTAAAACATATCTATTTGAAATTTAAACGAATTTTTTTATTAATCATGTTTAATAGAACTATTATAATACCGTATAAAGTAAAGTTTATTTAGCATTCGTTTTCCTTTCTCTGATTCTACAAATTCTAAAGCCATTTCTATGAGTCTCTTTACTTATTTATGCATTGGATAGTTAAAATTTAAATAGAAAACAAAAACTAAAACTAAAACTATCGAAATAACTAACTACAACTTGCAAGTTTAAAGTTCCAAAGGTGTCTGTCCACTGACCTTTTCAGTCATGCTTATATACACTGGTCCCCCTAGCTACTATGTACTCACTTATTGTGTAATTAAATGTCTTGGTTAATTGAAAGCGTCTAGGTTTCAAAACTATGTACTCAGTTATTGTGTAATTAAATGTCTTGGTTAATTGAAAGCGTCTAGGTTTCAAAACTATGTATTCACTTATTGTGTAATTAAATGTCTTGGTTAATTGAAAGCGTCTAGGTTTCAAAACTATGTACTCAATAATTGAAAGCGTGTTTATACTGCGTTTAAAATATAAAAAATGAATACATTGCAAATTGTCCGCTCCGATTACCCGTTTTTTGGTCCCGAATAGTCCGCTCCGAATTGTCCTGTGCCGAATTGTCCGGTTACCCTCTTGACCTAGTGTTGTCATTGAGACACTGTCCTGCTGAACATCTGAGCAGTTCCCTCCACTTGTCTCAATCACGTGTCAATGCTTGTGTCTCCACAAAACTTTTCTTGGTCCATTCTGTGATGTTGTTAGTCAACTTTTTCTGTCTACCTCTCTTTCTGTCACACTAGATACTGCCCTGCAGTACTGTTGTGGATAGACTGTTAACTCTAGTGACATGGCCATACCATTTCAGCTTTTTCTTTTTGACAGTGATGAGGAGGTCTTCATAATGACCTACTTTGTGCCTGATGGTGTTACGCACTTCTTCATTTGTGATGTAGTCCATGTAAGAGATGCCAAGGATGGTTCTGTGGCATCTCATTTCAAGTGCCTGGATTCTCCGTTGTAAATCTGCCATCAGGGTCCAAGCCTCACATGAATACAGATAGCTTGAGCTGACTAGTGCTCTCAATAGTATGATTTTAGTTTTCAGACAGATATTCTCATCTTCACTGCCTGCCAGCCCATCAATGTCATCTGCAAAGCATAGGTTGGTTTGTTTGATTAGGATTTTTATCATAGTGTTAACAAATTTTCATTCATATTGCAACAATGTCTGCAGTGAGGCACTTAATAGTGATGTCCAGTACTGGTGCATCCTGCCACAGACATGTAGCATGATGTCCCAACCAGTCACATTATCCTGACACCAGGCCGACCAGTCCTAACACTAAACCCTTAATACTGAGTGCCAAGCAAGGCAGCTGTTAGTACTATGTTTGTAAGTTTTTGGTATGACTCTGCCGGGGATTGAACCCATGACCTCCTGCTCACAAGACAGACACTCTAACCACTAGGCCACCGGAGTGGTTCAAAGCATAGGTTGGTGATGTTACGCCCTCCAATACTGACTGTCTCACTGAATTTCCAGGGCCTGCTCATAATGCACTCTAAAGTAGATGTTGAAAAGCATGGGTGACAGGAAACAGCCTTGACGTACTCCAACTGTTGTCTTGAACAAGTACCCCACAGAAGCTTGAGCAATTACAGCTGTTTTATGGTATTTGTCAATATTTGACCCATGTTGTACTTTTTCATTGTGGCCCACAATGCCTCATGCCACACTCAGTCAAAAGCCATTTCGAAATTTATGAACAAATGATAGATATCTTGTTGATGTTGCAAGTACTTTTCATACAGAACCCTAAGATTGAATATTTGTTCTGTTGTGCTTCTTCTACTCTGGAACCCTGCCTGTTCTTCAGCGATTATTTCTTCTGCTTGTTGGTTCAGTCTGTTCAAGATGATCTTCAGCATCACCTTACTAGCATGGCTGATCAAACTGATAGCTCTGTAATTTTGGCACAGATTGCCTTTTTTGGGAGTGTTATAATCAGTCACTGTGTCCACTGTGTTGGCTATTCGCCTGTCTGCCAGATATGGTTGCAAAGTTTTGTTAGTAGCTCTATCACTGATTCCTCACCATTTATGATAAGTTCAGCTGGGATGTTGTCTACTCCAGCTGCCTTCCCATTCTTCAGTGCTTTATTGCTGACTCCACTTCTTCTTTGACAATGGGGAAATCATCATTATTTGTGGAGTTTGGAACTTCAAGCACCTCTGGGTCTCCTGTAGACGGATGGTTGCAGAGTTCTTTACAATACTCAGTCCATCTTTCTGCAATGTCACTTGCTTCTGTGAGGCATTTTCCATTTTTGTCTTGAATGGTATTGATGCTTGGTTGCTTCTGTCTAGTGAGGTTTTTCACAATTTGGAATGCCTTTTTGCTGTTATTCATTATCAGACTGCTCTCTATTTCTGTGCACTTTCATCCTATCAAATCTTCCTTTGCTTTCTTCAAGTTTTTTTTTTATGATATTCTTGTTTATTTCTCAGTGCTCCATTTCCCCTGTTGTGTGTCTGGTGTTTTTGAGGACTCTTCGGGCATCACATAGATTCAGAATCTCTTCCGTAACCCTGTTTTTTCTTTGGGCAATGGAGGCCAATGATGTCCTTGCTTGTTGTCATTACTGTGTTGAAAGTGTCTGTCATCATTTTAGCATCAACATCCATCACAAGGAGTGGAGCAAATTTTCCTCCAATTGTGGCTTGGAATGCCTTGCAGATGTTATGGTCCTTCATTCGTTCAAGGTTGAATTTGAGCCTGATTTTCATTGGCTTGTTAATTTTCTACAGCCTTACTCGGAAGTTTATAATGACGAGGTCGTGATCACTCCCAACAATTAGCACCTGGGAACGTTCTTGTTTTTGCTCTACTGATACCAGATCAGTAACGATTTTGAACCAGTATGTAGATGATCTGGTTATGATGAGTTCCATTTGGTGCGTGCCATGTCCAGCTACATGAAGCTTTATCTTGGCACAGGGTGTTGGCTAGTACCAAGTTGTTGTAGCTTGCGAACTTGAGCAGCCGTCTCCATCTTTCATTGGTAAGCTCATCGCAAGAAGGTCCACAATGATCAATCCCAGTCTTGTCTTTTAGTGCATCTTTGCCAACTCTGGCATTCCAGTCTCCTTGGATGATGAGGATGTCTTTTTTACTTACCATGTTTATAATACCCTGGAGTTTGTTGTAAAACTCCAATATTTCTTCATCATAATGATCAGTAGTTGGTGATAGACAAAGATAATTGTGATGTTTCAGACAAATGGAGATGAATTATCACTGGAGATGCATTTAAAGAGATATTATCAACATGTTTCAGAAATCTTTTGGAGTTGGCGTATGTCAGACCAAAGTGTCTATGATGGTCAACAAAGATAAAATCTCATTCTAATACACAAGCTTGGGAAAAAATGGGTCTAATTTGTTGGAGAAGAACATAACTTCAGTCTTTGATGGGTTAAAAGTACTATACATTCGTCTATAGTTTTGAAAATGTGATGAACATTTGAAATGTATGACATTCCACATCAACAAATAAACCATAACACATTGATATTTCTTTGTATATAAAAGAATTCTGAACAAAATCAGAAGAGAGACATGAAACACTGAAATATGAAAAATGCATTAAGTGCAAGAACTAGTCAGATCTGAAATTGTCATACTATAGACTTTATGATACCTATAAGCAATGAATCTTAAGACAACAAAAATATGAGGTATACAAAAATAGACAATACTAGATTACATGTTTTAAGTATATGTAAGTTGCAAATGATCTCGACATTTAAAATGTCTGAGATGCCATTATTTACAATAAACGCACAAACAACTGACCTTTCTTATAAAAAAGATCCCCAAAAACCAGTAAAAAAAACCCCTAAATAACCCCCAAAAGAACAGGTGATCCAAATCTAAACTGTAAAATTAATAAAAATACAGTCGGCTCCAGATATGTGCATATCGTATATCTGTGTATTCTGCCTTACTGCATAACTTTGTGCTGGTCCCGATTTGTTACCATTGTTTTCAATGGATATCAATGTTGGACAAATGCATATTGTCTATATGCATATTTCGTATTATTGCATACATTTTTCTGGTCTGAATATACATTATTATGTGTTAAGTTGCTTCGGATAACTCCATTATTCAAAATTGTTCCTTTCAAAATGAAAAGAAACCGATTACGAACATTGGCGGTCAAGGTTGATTAATTAGGTCTGTTAATATCAACATCACAGCTATTAGATCTCCATTGGTCACCAGGAGGCGCTATAGTAGATAACCATAAATATTACCAAGATGGCATTAGCTCTCTGATTCTCTGTTGATCACCAGGAGGCGGGGTAGTATACAACCATAAATAATTAACCAGGCATGGTCGACGGCTTTTAACTCTTTTGCTTTAGCACAAACTCGCATCGCCCTCGTTAAGAATCCGATCCAGCCTGGTCATTAAATTCGATAGATTAAGACTGGAGTGCTGACCACAAGTCTGCTCCTTGATCTACTGACAAAACTGACCTCCATATAATACAAGAGCAAATCGCGTCACATTTAAATGAACTAGGCCAAATGGGGGTTTGTTTCAGAGAAATTATGGGTATCAGTATGCATGCTGCACCAGATACACGCCATAACATGCACGCAGGTTTAGTGCATACACTGCCTAATTGCATATCATAGCATCGGTCCCAAGGCCATGCACATAAGCAGAGCTGACTGTATTCTCAACACCTTCAATGCATATTCTTCGTATACTTTTGGAATAAGAGATATTTTATAATTCCTGAAAACCATGAATATGATGACCCAACAAATGAGTGCTATACCACTTATAGCATGTAGCATGATGTCCCAACAAGTCAAATTATCCCGACACCAGGCCGACCAATCATAACACTAAACCCTTAATGCTGAGTGCCAAGCGAGGCAGCTGTTAGTACTATTTTTGTAAGTCTTTGGTATGAGTAGGCCTGGGATCGAATCCATGACCTCCCGCTCACAAGGCAGACGCTTTGAATACTAGGCCACCGGAGTGTTTCAAAACGTAGGTTGATGATGTTACCCCCTCCAATACTGACTGACCCACTGGTTTTCCAGGACTTCGCTCATGATGCACTCTACAGTAGATGTTGAAAAGCGTGGGATACGTACTCCAAGTGTTTTTTTGAACAAGTCCCACACAGAACCTTCAGCAAATATTGCACTGGTAGCCTTGGTGTATAGCTGTTGTATGGTATTAGTCAACATTTGACCCATGTTGTATTTTTTCATTGTTACCCACAATGCCTCATGCCACACTCTGTCAAAAGCCTTACTGAAATCTATGAACAAATGATATATATCTTGTTGATGTTGCGTGTGTAATTTTTACACAGAACCCTAAGATTGAATATTTTTTCTGTTGTGCTTCTTCTACTCCGGAGCACTGACTGTTCTTCAGCGATTATTTTTTTGTGATTGTGGGTTCAGTCCGTTCAAGATGATTTTCAGCATCACCTTACTAACATGGCTGATCAAAGTGATAGTTATGTAACTTTGGCACACATGGAGATTGCCTTTTGGGAGGAGTGTTATAACCAGTGACTGCGTTCACTGTGTAGGCCATTTGCCTGTCTGCCAGATATGGTTGCAGGTTATTGTTTGTAGCTCTATCACTGATTTCTCACCATTATTGGTAAGTTCATCTGGGATGTTGTCTTCTCCAGCTGTCTTCCCATTCTTCGGTGCTTTTATTACTGACTCCACCTCTTTTTGACAATGGGGACATCATCATTATTTGTGGAATTTGGAACTGTAAGCACCTCTTTGTCTCTTGTAGATGAATGGTTGTATAATGCTTTACAATACTCAGTCCATCTTTCTGCAATGTCACTTCCTTCTGTGAGGCATGTTCCATTTTTGTCGTCAATGGTACTGACTCCTGGTTGCTTCTGTCTGGCGAGGTCTTTCATAATTTGGAATGTCTTTTTGATGTTATTCTTTATCAAACTGCTCTCTATTTCTGTGCACTTTTGTTTCATCCACTCTTCTTTTCCTTTTTCAAGTTTTTCTGACATTCTTGTTTATTTGTCAGTATTCCTTTGCCCCTGATATGTATCTGGTGTTTTTGAGGACTCTTCGAACATCACACAGATTCCGAATCTCTTCTGTAACCCTTGATTTGTTCTTTGGGCAATGGAGGCCAATGATGTCCTTGGCTGTTGTCATGACTGTGTTGAAACTATCTGCATCATTTTAATATCAACATCCATCACAAGGAGTGGAGCAATTTGTTCGTCCAACTGTGGCTTATGACTTGCAGATGTTAGGTCCTTTAGTTGTTCAAGGTTGAGATTGAGTTTGATTCTCTCTGGCTTGTTAATATTCTTCAGCCTCACTCGGAAGTTTATAATGACGAGGTTGTGATCACTCCCAATATCAGCACTTGGGAACGTTCTTGTGTTTCCTCTACTCATGCCAGAACGGTAAAGGTTTTGAACCAGTAAGTAGTCAATCTGGTTATGATGGGTTCCATTTGGTGTGTGCCATATCCAGCATTATGAAGCTTCATGTTGGCCCAGGGTGTTGGCTAGTACCAAGTTGTTGTAGCTTGTGAACTCGAACAGCTGTCTCCCTCTTTCATTGGTAAGCTCATTGCAAGAAGGTCCACAATGATCCTCCGAGTCTTTTAGAGAATCTTTGTCAACTCTGGCATTCCAGTCTCCTTGGATGATGAGGATGTTATTTTTACTTACCATGTTTATAATACCCTTGAGTTTGTTGTAAATCTCCTATATTTCTTCATCATCATGATCAGTAGTTGCAGCATAGACTTGGATAATTGTGATATTTCAGATAAATGGAGAATACTTAGCACTGAAGATGAATTTAAAGAGATATTATCAACATGTTTCAGAAATCTATCAGAGGTGGAGAATGTCAGACCAAGGTGTCTATGATGCTCAGCAAAGATACATTCTGAAACACAAGCTTGGGGAAAAATGAATCGAATTTGTTGGAGCATAACATAACTTGTGTCATTGATGGGTTAAAAGTTACTATACATTGGTCAATAGTTCTGATAATGTGATGAACATTTTAAATTTATGACATTCCACATCAACAAAAAAACCATAACACATTGGTATTTCTTTATATTAAGGAATTATGATCAAATTTAAAAGAAATAATGAAACATTGAAATATGAAACATGCATTAAGTGCAATAACTAGTCAGATCTGAAATTGTCATACTATAGACTTTATCAATGAATTTGAAGACAACAAAAGTATGTAGTATTAAAAATATACAATACTAATCTGTTTGTTTTTAGCATATATAAAGTTGAAAAGGATCACAACATTTAAAATGTCTGACATGAGATATTAACCAAAAAAAGCGCCAAAATTGACCTTATTTTAAAAAAAAAAGAGCCCAAAAACCAGGAAAATACTAAATATTCCCCGAAACAACAGGTGATCCAAATCTAAACGGTAACGTAATTACAGTAAAAATAAATTAAAGTATTCCCAAAACATTCAATGCATATTCTTCATATATGTTTGGAATGATAGATATTTTATAATTGCTACAAACTATGAAGATGATATCCCAACACATGATAGCGCTATACCACTAATGAATATGTGAATCAAATTGGAATCCTTCCGTAATTAAATACTTTAACAGAGTAAATTAGCACTCATTTTATAGATCGATTAATATTTAATGTTAGATTCATACAATTTGTGGTCATTTTGTGCCTCATTAATAATGGGAATTCATTTTTGCAAAATATTTGGATTTTGCGTGATTTAAATTACTACATATTAAGCTAATACCTTTCAGTCAGAAGAAATATTCATCTTCATTTTAATTAATACTCTACAGACTGGACACTGCTTCAAAGGAATACTGCAGTAGGCACAAGTCACACTATGGCTACAAGGCATAAAAACCACACTAATTTCTTTGACACAGCATATCTTACAAAGTGCAGCTTGACGCAGTTCCTGCATCTGTTTCATAGTTTCCAAAAAAGGACTGTGTTGATGCTCATTGAGAATCAGTGCTTTCTCAAGTATTGGGTCTACAATGAAAGCAGAGTGATCTGAAAGATTATTAATGTGTGACATATTGCCCCTGAATCATAATAGTGCAAGTCATTCTAAAATCATCCTATTGAATAACTGTGTACCAATATTTTCATGAAAGCATTAATGTAACTTATAAGCTCATTAAATACATCTAAAAAATATTCAAAAATATCAATAAATCAGTAAGCAAGTGAATCGCTAACATTTAATCCATGTAACACAAATAATAACTTACTGTTCTAATGTGAAACCAAAATAGTTTCTCCATCACGATAAAATGTGAGATAGAGGTATGATACACATCATGGATTTTAGATTGTTCACTCTGTACTATGGTCAAGGACATGTGTAGTAGTACCTTTTGATGTCAATGCACTATGAGGAATTAGCCACAATCAAGAAGGGTTTTCCTTTCTATATTTAATGGATCTCTGATACCTCTAGTTCTTTATGCTGACCAGTTTGCTCTATGTTTGACATGGCTTTTCACACAATCCTAGCTTCTAGCGGACATCAGAGAGCATTCCCTGATCATGATATATTACTTCACCATCTCCAGCATGTATTTGGCATTCAGAATATAGCCTTACAATCGTTCAAGTTCTACTTAGTCAACAGGACACAAATTATATCTGCAAATGGAATACACTCCAGCCCAGTTGAAGTATGTTGTGGTGTTCCACAGGGATCTGTTCTTGGACCTGATCTCTTCATTCTGTACACTCAGCCGTTCTCAAGTGTCATAGATCATCACCCAGTGTTGCACCAATTGTGTGCTGATGACACCCAAATATACAAGTATAGCCACCCAACTGAAGTTGATGCTACCATCCATGGAGTTGAGAAGTGCATTTCTGATGTGAAATCATGGATGAAATGTAACAAGCTGCAGATAAATGATGATAAAACTGAGGCTATTCTAATCACAACACAAAGACTTTCTCATTCACATCCTTAACCTCAGACAATAAATATCAGCAACACCAACATTAAATTCTCACAGTCAGTACGGAACCTAGGCGTTACTCTAGACAGTACTCTCACATTGCACCAACATGTCATGAACATATGCAAGGCTGCATATCTTGAATTGAGACCCATCAGTTCCATTCGTAAATATTTCAGTTGATACTACTAAAACACTTTTGTGTTCATTAGTACTTTCAATACTGGACTATTGTAACTCAATTCTGTCTGGTTCATCACAATATTTACTCCAGAAACTTCAAAAAGTTCAAAACACAGCTGCACGGATCATCTTTAGAGTACCTCGATCCGAGCACACCTCACCACTGCTCTATACCCTACACTGGCTATCAATTCGATACAGAATCAAACACAAAATTTGTTCTCTGTGCTATGTTTCAATGACAGACTCCAGTCCAACATACCTATCCAGCCTCACCCATGTGTATACACCAGCTAGATACTTAACGCTCTTCTTCTGATAATCATATACTCATTGTTCCCAAGGTGAAAACAAAGTCATATGGACAACGTTCATTTGCACACCAGGGCCCGGTGACATGGAACGAATTGCCCATTGAAATCAGACACAAAGACATAGTGGTCCCTTTTAAGAGTGCTCTTAAGACTCACCTGCTTCGACTACAGGGACAAACTTTGCGACCTAATCATGTTTTGTATCTTATATGTTTTCAGCATGTTTCTTATGTTTTCCAATTTCATTGTTTTTGTTTGTCATTTGTTTTCTGTAGTGTAGTCATATATCATTATTGATGGTGTAAAGCACTTAGATCTTCGAAAGATTAGGCGCTATACAAAGTCCTCATTATTATTATTATTATGACCTTGTTTATTATAGATAAAATTCTGGTCTGATTGTGTCAGATGCAGGCCCTTTATGTAATTCTAATCTACATATAAAAATGCACAAAATCTAAATGATGTAATCCAAAATGAAGTCATATATCTCATCACCATACACTCTCTTTACCCAATCATACTGTATGTTAGAATTTCCAAAATATTAAATAAGAAATTACTTGTAAACTTTATCCTTATGAGCAAATTAATTTAAAATTAAACAATAACTACCTAACTTTATTTTAAGCACTTCATACCTACTAAAGAAGATTCAAATTTCCTTACAAGTGGTCCCTAATTTGAATGTTTATGTATTAAGGCAAACTTGCTGTAATTGATTTTAATTAGCTTTACAAACACTAATCCAACTACCATACTGACTACATTGTTTCAATTTCTCAGCTAGCACTGTAACTTGACATCATTGTATTCGAGTAGCTGCTAATAATACCATATTTACCCAGAATCCCTACCTCTAATTGTACAGTGACTAAAGAAGTACTCCATTATCACAGATATACTACTATTAAATGTATGGAGAGAATTTAGAAGGTTTATACACAAATATATGTTCTCTTCTAAAACTAGTACATATACCATAGCACCTGAAATAATTAAATTTAGCCCTATAAATCAAAGGAATAATAAATTAAACATATTTGTTAGTTAACTTCATCAATAATACACATTTTATATATATATATATATATATATATATATATATATATATATATATATATATATATATATATATCAGGGATCGACCTGGGCTTTGCCAATGTCGCAAATTGCGATTTTTTGTCTTTACTGGCAAAAAAAAATATCCCATTTGGCAATTTTTTGGGTGACAGACTTTTTGGTTATTTAACTTGTATATACAATCATGGATTTGTACTGGATAAATTAAAATGATCCTTTGTTTGTATTGACAATCCCATCTTTACAGTATATTATTACATCATAATCTGCTTATGCTGACATCTGGGCTGAGTACTGTATGCTGTGATACAATCATGCTACCATACTATACCTACAACTGACCGACTTCTGAAGAGGTGAATAGAACAGATACAATTAATTGAATGGCTAATCCTTCTGTTGTTTGTTTATTTACATATACTAATACCATAATTTTGCTGAACCTTCATTGAAAACTGATAACCTTTAAAGTATCGACATCTGTCTATAAATAGAAAGCAAATGGAAAAAAATCTCAATCACAGTTACATGTATATCTGTCGCCAGTGCAACATTATCATAGCAAACGGAAGTTAGACGTTGTGTGTTCATCCTCTCATCCTAAGTTACAAAAATTTACAGCGTTTGGATCAAGTGCAAATTCATCTGACAATACAGTCACTGAACCCGATGATAAACCTTGCAGTCCAACATCATCTACATGTAGTGCTTCAAGTGCAACACCACATTATGATGAACGGGGCAAAAAATCCAGAAAATTTCTAGACAGTTGGAAACTTGGGAGTCCGTGGCTGAGATATGATAAAAAGTCAAAACAGATGTTCTGTGATGTATGTATCAAGGCAAAGTACATCAATTCATTTACAACTGGCTGTGATATTTTGAAGAAGGAGCGTGTCACTAAACATGAATCTAGGTGGGGTAAGTGATATTTGTGCATTTTACTCATTGATCTTTTCCTTTTGTCATCAATCCCGTGTTACGGCTACAGAGACTTAAACTCTGCAACACGAAAGAGCAACAAATTTTCTTTTTTTGCATAATTAAAAATAATTATTTATTTCTCAAAATACAGGAATGAAAGAATCCCTAAACTGGATGTGAATTTATGCTTATATATACAGTCCAATATTGCCAGGTGTTGACTCGTGTAAGTTTCATTTGAGGGAATGGAGATTCTATTTTGTTTGTTGAGAAAATTTATACAGCATTCAGTGATTGTTCTTGGGATTGAGGAATCAATTCATTACAAGCTTTGTGAAGCTAGCCATAAAGGAGGGGAGGGATGTCATTTAATTACGGGGGGGGGGGGAATAAATGCGGTCGGTAAAATACGTGCTTCATCGGCACAGTTACCATTTTAAATTGATGCATATTAAACGAGAAATACACCTTCATAAATGGTTTACTTTATTTAGAGAACCACAAATTGGTACATATACGTGAATACTGTTTATATATACATGTCTAATGTATAGCATGATGCTGAAACACTGAATCCACAAATACAAGTGATTCCATCGAAAATATATACACACACAGCTTTAAAATATTCAATAATTTTGTCACAGGTCATATTTTGTCTGAATTCAGTGGAAAAACATAGCACATTCACGTAATGAATGACGAAGTACATATACTTTTCAGTACGTCCCAAGTCGGTAATAGTTAGTTTGCGTTTTAAGCAGACGTTGATAGCACTCATAAGCATAAATGTTTTCCAAACAAAAAAAAACTTTCACGGTACAGTTAACATGTTCCTGTCACGTTGAAAAATACAAAAACCCATCAGATTCCATCACTTTTATTTACGTTTGATACTGACTAACTTTGAATAAAAGCTCTTGGTTTTATTGAAAGATTGTAGTTGGCTTTCTTTGATGACGGGTTCATGATTTATTGAAGTCACCGCTAAATGATAGCTTTGGAGAACCAAACAAATACCCATTTCTTATTGTGGCGGCAACATCAAATAATTGTATTGCATGACTGAGACAAATTTCTTTTCCAATTTGCTGAGTACCTTTTTATAACAATCGGTCCCTGAAAGGTCATCTGTTTCCTTTGAAATTTCAGCAAACTATTTTATCTGGGTGCATTTTTAAAAATGAAGTGGCGATCGTTTGGTAGATTGTGGTTACAGTTCCTCCTGCCTACTGAATAGACTACAAGATGTTTTTTTTAAAATTATTTTTTGTTACATTTGTAGTAGCGGAGTGATGCCGCCTTGCACTCGTGCATCAGAAATTTAACAAAGGGTCAACGTATGATAGAGACGCATGTGCTCTGGTCTGATGACATGGATTATTTTAAAAAATGTGGGTGTTCTGAAGGATTTAATTCTGAATGGAAAGAAGAGAATTTTACCTACCATCCACATACAAATATCAGTCTAAGTAAATATATATATTAATTACTAGCAAGCGGCCGAAAATCAAAGTTAGATTACGAGACAATGCTTAGTCCGGTTGATCTCTGCTACCAGAAATGTCAACAACAATAAAAAAAATATCTCAAAACATACAATACTCATGCTCGATATCAGCATAAGTGGATTATGATGTAACAATACACTGTTAAGATGGTTTGTCAGTATAGACAAAGAAATTGTTTATGTATCAATAGATAAATTTCAGTGCATTTTATATAAAGTTTGCGGTTAACTTTCATGGGGCCCTTGAATTTCTCTACTCCAAACCAATGGTTGTATATACAAGTTTAAACAGCCAACAATGTCGATAATAAAAAAGTCACCAGATGGTATATTTTGCAGCCAATAAGAAAAACAAAATCATAGTTTGCAACATTGGCGAAGCCCTACGCAATCCTTATAATAAACGTTTTGCACTTTATTTTTCGTACTTTCTGCTTTGTTGTGTAACTGTACGAGTGAAGAAAAGAAGAAAAAAAACATGTCGGTTATTGTTTGTGCAACGATTGTATACAGAATTAATTGATGACAATCACAAAGACGACTTGCTGGCTTTACTCATGGATCAGTAACCAGTAACATTTCCGATACTGTTTATGTTGGCATAACACTTCACAAAACTGGTGAAATTGTTAAATTTCAGAAGCTACGCCACAATCGTATTATATTCGAATTCATACTAGAACTCTTTTTCAAAATGATAATAAACGTTTTACACTTTTCCTCGTATTATAAAAAAGAAAATACACATAATCGTATTAAATTCAACCTCATCTGCGATCTCTTCTCATAATAATAAACTTTAAACCCATAAATATTTTTTCATGTGCTAATACATATAAGACTTTTCGGGAGCCACATCATGACCGCGTTATATCCGAATTTGAATTATAGCAGGGTTCCACTGTGTGTGTGTATATATATATATATATATATATATATATATATATATATATATATGTATCAGAACATGTATAATTATAAATTAAATATTTATGGCATATAAAATTAAAGATTATTTCTATTTCAGGGCGCCACCCAACTCTCTGACCTCAAAGTAGATAAGTACACATCGTATGACTGTCACAAAAATAACAGTGAGTTTCAGCAGTCGTTGGCCGATGTAATAGTTGATGAGACAGTTACAGAGGTCAAGGAATCTCATGTTTACAGTGTCATGTTTGATGAGAGCACAGATGTTTCAGTACATCAGAATTTGATTGTTTATGTTAGGTACTTAACTAGTTTGGTTGGCAGTGTTGAAATCTATATATTCAGAGTTGTTAGGTTTAATTAAGTCAATTGATTTTAGTCTGGACAATCTGATTGGTGTATCAATGGATGGTGCTGCAGTCATGTTGGGTTGCAAGAGTGGTGTTGTTACCAGGTTGAAGGAGGCTACTAAAGGTCTGCTTGCAACTCACTGCATTGCACATAGGTTAGCTCTGGGTACAGGTGCTGCAGCTGACAAGGTTAGATACATGGATACTGCATCATCTTGTGCCAAATTAATAGATGTTGTTATAGACAATCTAAAAGCAAGGTTCACAGAGGGTGAGTCGATAGTTTTGAGTGCTCTAACCAAGTTGTTTGATCCCTATTTGTATGGTTCACAGGCTATCAGTTCCATTCTTTCAGAGGTTTCAAGTTATTGTTTCATATTATTTGTCTACTGGTGGGTTAGGTAATCAGTCAGAAGTTAGTCAGGAGTTGGCTGGCTTTGTGGCTTATGCTAGGGTTCAAGTGCTCAGGAATGGTAAGGTGTATAGAGATGTTAAGGACTTTATTTAGGTGGCAGTGAGATCCAGGGCAACATACCCTTGTGCATCTGCGGCTGCTGAGAGACTACTGGTGTCCCCTGTCAGCACTGTAGGCTGAACGTGGATCCAGTAAGATGAATCTCATAAAAACTGACATCGGAAATAAACTCGGCATCTCATCTCTTGAGAATTTAATGAGAATCAGCATTTACAGATGTGAGAAATTAAACTGCGAAACTGCATTCAACAAGTGGTCAGCCCTAATATCATGACGGATCTTCATGTAACACTTTGTAACAATTTTCTTGTTGTAATTAAAGTATTAACTAACCAGTCTTTTTTAATTTTCATTGCCTGTTACATTAATAGACTAAATTAACACTTGGAAAAATGTACACTACTTGTTCTGGCGACAGTGTTTGAAAATTGGCAACAAAATAATGAGGTTGGCGATTTTTTTGGCGACAGCTTTTTTAAAGCCAGGACCATCCCTATATATATATATATATATATATATATATATATATATATATATATATATACACATACACAATAAATCTAGTAATACTGTACCACAAATTCATTTACGTTTGAATGTTTTAGAGTCTTGCCCAAAAAAGTGCCAATATCACCAGGGATTTGATATTTTAAAATGGAATGTGGTCAGTTAATCTTTCAGAATGGATTCTGATTGCTCATTATGATCTATACTCTATGGGGTTTCATGGTGTTTTACTAATATTAGGAAGCCAGTTTAGTACAAATTATATACATTTTGTCACTAAATGCGCACACACACACACACACACACACACACACACATATATATATATATATATATATATATATATATGAGCTTAAAAGAATCACACAAATGTATATTCATTTTATCCTTAATTTGGGCACATATCCACTCATTTTCTTGACAAAGCATATCTTACAAAGTGTAGAGGGTTGCAGTGTCTGGACCTCAATCTTAGCTTCTGAATCATTCATGGGTTGATGCACGGTGATTGCATCTTTAGTCTCAAGCCTTGGTTCTGCAAGGAATGCAAAATGTTCTGCAAGATTACAAATATGAGACTAATTACCACAAGTTCATAATTTTCCAAGCATCCCAAGAAAGAATTGATCTAACGTATGAGCTCATTAAATGCATCAAAAAACAAATAAAAAAGTATCAATTAGTAAGCAAGTTAATTATTAACATTTAATTTATGTGGCACAGTGATGTCAAATAGCTTATCATTTGACAGCAATACAATTTTGTTTCTCCATCATGATGCATTTCATGAAGTAAGGTACTCATAATGATTTCAGATTGTCTACTCTGTACTATAGTCATGGACATGGGACAAGAAATTAAACATAATAGTCCTTCCAGAACTGAAATTCATTGATTATAGTCATTATTTCCAGAAGGATCATGTGAAAAGGCATTTCCTCTAGCTGCTACTTGGCAACAACATTGCTGGAACCTGGCAACATGTGGGATCTCCAACTTCATGTACTAGCATCCACTTATACTGCAACATCCAGCTGGGGCCTTTCCAGAGCAATTATTGTTGTGAATCAACCATGGTTGTCCTACATCTGCAGTAATGTGTGTTATCTCATTCATGATCCTGACCTTTTGATCAAGAGGATTTAAATAGGGGAACCATTCAGCCAACATGTTGCTCTGTAAGGGGTGCATACAAATGTTGTATCTGCTGCTGACTGAACAATCTGAGAAGCTGACAAAACTATATTGATGGTATCCAGTTCCGATAGAAAATGAACTACAGGTTCAACAAGCCTTATCATGCGAATATGGAGAAATTGATGATACATTCTATTGTTGTTGTTGTAGGGTTTAACGCCATTTTTCAGCCCACGATAGGCTATACATGGCGGCCAGTATTTTTGGTGGAGGAAGAACCCGGAAATCCCCTGGAAAGAACCAACGACCCACGAGAAGAGAAGCTACTGGCAAGCTTTCTCACATAACTACATTAGCCGAATCTTAGATTCGAACACATGCAGACAGAGGTGAGATGGCAGTGATCTGTAACAGAGAGCGCTTTAGACCACCCAGCCTCTGATACATTCTATACACAGATGTATAAAACACTAGGACATAGGAAGGACAAATCTTCTCAATTCACAAGAAAGCTGAGCTGACCCAAAACAAACAAGTCATTTCTGCCAACTAAGGCAACTGAGGCAACTAATTTCAATGATTGGCATGAATTTGCTTTTGGTTTTTAGTACTATGAGCTTCCAGTTGGGGCTTCTCGAGAGGAATTTCTGTCATGAACTGACAATGGTTGCACCACTGACACAGAAATGAAAATACCTTGTCCAAGATATCAGCCTATAGAGTGGGTCAACTGGAAAAGGGTGCTAGGGAGCCAACAGTCATTTGAAATGGGAGCATGAAAGGCATCCAAGGGAGATCAAATCCACTACTGCACTGAATATCCTGATGAACTGCAGAAGTACTCCAACAAAATCCGTCCTACTTAAAATGACTCTTCAATCCATATACCCATCATTAGAGTCACATATAAGACTGAGATAGGTATTAACCTCCATACCTAAGTAGATCAATATTGGGGATAGGTAAAGGTTAGATGTTTCTCCAATTCAAAGAAAACCATGTTGTCTGTAAAGGTAGATGAGATTTTTTCTACCCTTGAGGAGAACAAAATTTTCAATAGGCATTTTCAAGGAAATCACCCAAATATACTTCCACTGCCATAGAGGAAATTGACTAGAATGAACTGACCATGCAATCCATAAATTTTGGAAGATCTGGGAGTTGATAGACTGAAAAGGACTCAACATTGTTACACATTGCTGTGGTGGGCAAAATGAAGAAACTTTTGCAATGCTAAGTAAAACAGGGTTAATTTGTCCATTTTCTGATCTGATTTTTTTTTTTGGTAGTTTCAAAAGATCCATCTGCTCTAACAGTTTTAAGTCATAGAACAAGAAGTCACAATGCCTGTTTTACTTAAAATGTTCCATTTTGTTTAAAAGTATAGACTGGTCAGCTAACATACTCCATTATCAATATAATGAATCTGCTGTACAAAGTTTCAAATTTAACAAATGCCTTTGTTTTCTTGGAAATATGTCTTTATACATTTGCTATAAATAGAAAATAAGGGCAAATATGATATTCTTATGTAGCAGTCTTTTTTTAAGAATATTTGCAAATCTATGTTGTTACATATATTTGATTTAAATCATTTATTTTTAATTGTCAGATTCAAATTTGCCATTTTGGATTTAAAATTCATTCATTGGGAAATTTTTCTAGAAACTTTCTACAAGTAAACACCAGATGTTAACCTCATTTCTGGCCTTGTTTCAAGGTTGATAAACAGGCTTAATAAATGATTGGTTGATTCCAAGAACATGGCTGATTTTTGGCTGATTCTCATTGGGGGAGTACATGACTTAGTGAAGGTAGCCTTGTTCTGTGGGCTTCCAGAATATCACGTGACCGCTTCTTGTTTACATAACACAGGCATTTAATTAATTTTTTAGGAGAAAATAGTTAGTAGTCGTCTGGGCTTTAGAATACAAAGATGTGTTATTGTTTGAGTGTAAATTATTTCAATTCGTATGGGATCAAGAGGAATTTATTGTGTTATTTATCTAGAAGTTACTTGTGCTCATTGGAATTATCATAAAATTAAAACTGACTTCATCACGTGACATCCTCGTCCATCTTGGATTACATCATCAAGATTCAAACCGGGAACTATTAGGACATTTTATTATCAGGACTTATGAAATTCCACTAGTGGATTATATTGTAAATTTGTTTTTGGATTAATTTTTGGACTTGATTCTCTTAAACCTAAGTTTATTCATTTTCTTTTATGAAAATATTTGTACTCAATAAATTGTTTGTAAAAGTTTTACAAGCTTGTTATTTTCACTCTTTCTGTGTTGCTGCTTATTCGAGCCTAAGCACGTAACAATGTAAGCGGGATTACAGATATGATGATAAAAATGACAAATACAAAGTTTTATTGCTTTGATTTTATTTCATTTTTTTAATGCACCAGAAAAGAATAAGACATAATCTGGAGGAAAAAAAAGTATAATGATTATGCCAAAAATGTAAGTGTTGGCATATAGGTAGACTGATGGTTGGTGTCTTATATGGTGTTGCACGAAAGCACAGCTTTTAAACTAGACATCAGGTGGTAGCGGGAGTTATTGTTCCTTTTCTATGTGAACTAGAAAAGAGATTTTCATCTTTTTAGTAGGGGGTGTATTTGGGAGGTAATAGTTGTATATCTCTAACAATAATGTGATTGGCAAAAATATTTGAAAGAGAAAGGTAAGTATAGATAAAAAAAAGAGGTTCTTGGATGAAATTTTGTACAGCATGACAGCCAATTAAAGTGAAAACTGGTCACATTCATGGTAGAAGGCATTACTATGCAAGAGTTGCTTCCCTTTGTCTATAATGCACGCAGACACAAATACATGTACAATCTTTCTCATCTTTATTGTAGAACTGCATTTAGAGGTGCCATTCTAATGTCATGTATGGTAATGTATTTGATGGAGAAATGAAAGTGTACACAATGGATGGATAATGATGAGAAAAGGATATACAATATATCAATTTAAATTATACAATTGTATATAATGCACGGGGAATTAAGTCCATGAGGATACAAAGTATCTAACTTATGAATCAAATAAGTTTCTTTTATGAGTCTGTTCATGTCACCATGCACAATATCTATTGGCATGAAAGAAAAATCTAGTAAAGAGTGAATATTGGTGTTAAAATATGTTGAAATATTAGAGGAAAACATAGGATCTCTATACTTACTTATATTAAAGTGATGATTCATTCTTTTAGAAACTTGTTGAAGCGTTTGTCCAACATATTGCATGCTACATTTTTTACAGGTTATTAAAAAAATCACATCAGTTGATATGCAGTTTGTGTTAACATGTAGAGAAAATACCTCTTTTGTATTAGCACTACTGAAATAAATACTTTCTCTTATGTTTGCCCATTGAGAGCACCGGCATCTGTTACATTTTGATGACGAAAAGTGTATTTCATTATTATTTTTTTTTCTCTGTTTAGCTCTAATTAAAAGGTAATGCAAGTTCTTGGGTCTTCTAAAAGCGAGAATTAGTTTAGTTTTGTAAAGTGATTTAATGCTAGTTTTATTGGATAAATTTAGAAGACTATAATATTTATTAATTATAGGACCTATATTAGGCAATGAAGGATTATATTAAATTGTGAAAGGAATTGCATCTCTCTCCATTTTACACTCTGTTATTTTTAAAGCTTCATCTTGAGTAAGATTTCTGGCTTTGTTCAGCGCAGAATCATTTACATATGTAGGATAATTTCTATTTTGGAAATAAGTTCGTAATTTATTCAAAGAATTTTTGTAATTGACAATCTTCTGAAATAATACATCTGTATCTTTTTGGCCTGGTTATATCATATACCGTTTTTACATGACATGGGATGACATGAAGAATATTCCACAAAAATATTGGTGGATATTAGTTTCTTTGATATGAATATTTGTAGAGATAGAGTAATCACTATTTTTTTTTATTACATTTTCATCTAAAAATGAAACCTAAGTACTAGATGCAGTATAAGTAAACTTAATCGTTGGGTGAAAATGATTTAGGCGACCAACAAACTTTTCCAATTCTTCATTTGAATGGTTCCAGATCATAAATATGTCATCTAAAAATCTGAACCAAATAGATGGATTAAACTTATCGTTTAGAAGAAAATCTTTTTCTAATTTACCCATAAAAAGGGAAGCATATGAAGGAGCCATAGGACTACCCATTGCCATACCCATTATTTGTAAGAAATTCATATTATTAAATTGAAAATAAGTGTTTTCTAAGATAAGTTTTATGATTTTACAAATATCTTCACTAGATAGTGTGCTATTATTAGGATTGTTATCAATAAAATATTTACACGCTTCAATACTATCTGCATGCGTCATGTTGGTATATAGTGATGTTACATCTAATGATACAGGATTGAGTAGCTGTGGAATAGACTTCAACTTTTTAATGAAATCAGTAGTATCTTTAATGTATGAAGGAAGTGATTACATTAAAGGTTGTAAAACACTATCAATATATTTGGATAGTTTTTCAGTATATGAATTATAACATGATATAATGGGTCTATAAAAATAAATTTCTACAGATCTGGATATAAAACTGGTCACATTCATGGTAGAAGGCATTACTCTGCAAGAGTTGCTTCCCTTTGACTATAATGCACGCAGACACACACACACACATGTAAAATCTTTCTCATCTTTATTGTAGAACTGCATTTAGAGGTGCCATTCTAATGTCATGTATGGTAATGTATTTGATGGAGAAATGAAAGTGTACACAATGAATGGATAATGATGAGAAAAGGATATACAATATATCAATTTAAATTATACAATTGTATATAATGCACTGTAATTAAGTCCATGAGGATACAAAGTATCTAACTTATGAATCCATTAAGTTTCTTTTATGAGTCTGTTCATGTCACCATGCACAATATCTATTGGCATGAAAGAAAAATCTAGTAAAGAGTGAATATTGGTGTTAAAATATGTTGAAATATTAGAGGAAAACATAGGATCTCTATACTTACTTATATTAAAGTGATGATTCATTCTTTTAGAAACTTGTTGAAGCGTTTGTCCAACATATTGCATGCTACATTTTTTACAGGTTATTAAATAAATCACATCAGTTGATATGCAGTTTGTGTTAACACGTAGAGAAAATACCTCTTTTGTATTAGCACTACTGAAATAAATACTTTCTCTTATGTTTGCCCATTGAGAGCACCGGCATCTGTTACATTTTGATGACGAAAAGTGTATTTCATTATTATTTTTTTTTCTCTCTGTTTAGCTCTAATTAAAAGGTAATGCAAGTTCTTGGGTCTTCTAAAAGCGAGAATTAGTTTAGTTTTGTAAAGTGATTTAATGCTAGTTTTATTGGATAAATTTAGAAGACTATAATATTTATTAATTATAGGACCTATATTAGGCAATGAAGGATTATATTAAATTGTGAAAGGAATTGCATCTCTCTCCATTTTACACTCTGTTATTTTTAAAGCTTCATCTTGAGTAAGATTTCTGGCTTTGTTCAGCGCAGAATCATTTACATATGTAGGATAATTTCTATTTTGGAAATAAGTTCGTAATATATTCAAAGAATTTTTGTAATTGACAATCATCTGAAATAATACATCTGTATCTTTTTGGCCTGGTTATATCATATACCGTTTTTACATGACATGGGATGACATGAAGAATATTCCACAAAAATATTGGTGGATATTAGTTTCTTTGATATGAATATTTGTAGAGATAGAGTAATCACTATTTTTTTTATTACATTTTCATCTAAAAATGAAACCTAAGTACTAGATGCAGTATAAGTAAACTTAATCGTTGGGTGAAAATGATTGAGGCGATCAACAAACTTTTCCAATTCTTCATTTGAATGGTTCCAGATCATAAATATGTCATCTAAAAATCTGAACCAAATAGATGGATTAAACTTATCGTTTAGAAGAAACTCTTTTTCTAATTTACCCATAAAAAGGGAAGCATATGAAGGAGCCATAGGACTACCCATTGCCATACCCATTATTTGTAAGAAATTCATATTATTAAATTGAAAATAATTGTTTTCTAAGATAAGTTTTATGATTTTACAAATATCTTCACTAGATAGTGTGCTATTATTAGGATTGTTATCAATAAAATATTTACACGCTTCAATACTATCTGCATGCGTCATGTTGGTATATAGTGATGTTACATCTAATGATACAGGATTGAGTTATCAGATAGCTGTGGAATAGACTTCAACTTTTTAATGAAATCAGTAGTATCTTTAATGTATGAAGGAAGTGATTACATTAAAGGTTGTAAAACACGATCAATATATTTGGATAGGTTTTCAGTATATGAAACCTGATATAATGGGTTTATAAAAATAAATTTCTACAGATCTGGATATAAAACTGATTATGTTTGAGAACTACTGTAAAACTGACCATTCTAATGAGGACATTTCCTTATTAACCAATTATTTTTCTAGATCAGTGGTTAAATTATGTGCTCAGTGTGAGAAAGCACAAAATTTTGTAAAATCCTAGTTGGTTTTGGAGACTGAGGACATATATTTATCAACAATGGTGTTGGCCTGTTGTTCTTATCTGTATAACTGTTTTGCTACAATGCAGACGAAATGATGATATTTCAGTAACTGTTTTGTTGTTTACTTATGATGGAAAGAGTACACGCATATCACTCCATTTCATGACTGGAATTATTCCAACAATAATGTAAAAATATAATAATTCTAATAAACCATTGAAGTTTATTGTAACTATATGGTCACTCTACAAATTATTTGAATGATCAATCGATGTGATCTTCCTTTGAAAGCTTATTTAAGGAGGGAAGAAAACTAGAAACACTGTGTGAGATCAGGGGTATTTGATGTCAAAGTTCCAAAATCACCTGCAAGGTCACAGACTACATGCAAGTCATTTGTTTTACAAAACCATGATCTTTTCTTTATAAACAGAATTGATGATAAAATAAAGCTGTTCAAAGAGAATACTTAGAATCATATAGTAAAAGTTTTAAAGTTGAGATAAACCATTCTTGCAAGTTTAAGTCAACAGTGACCCAACATAATTTTATCATAAAAACCCAAAAATGTATCCCAATAAATATTTCTGAGCTCACATTATTTTAAAAACTTAAGTTTCGGTTTTAAAAAACTAAATAAAGTAAAAGTTAGTTTATGTTTACAAAATGATGCTACTGTGTAAGCAAATAGATAAATATTTTGACAAACCATACTTTAATTAAAAATTTGTAAGGTGTCAAAAGTTAGTAAGGTATTTAAAAAGTCTTCAATGAAATTCAAATGCATGTTTTATTTACTACAATGCGCATAAATGGGCAAATATCAAACTGCATGGCTCAAGAGAAAGTAGGTCTAACATTTGTTCATTATAATCCAAGAATAAATTAAAATGGCAAACGTACGTTTACCTTCCTTTATCACAGCTTCACACAGCTTTATTTCCATCATGGGTACATTTTCCTCTGGAAAGAAAATACCATATTGGTATAATGTTATTGAGGGACATGAAATATCTGAATATTTCAACATTAGAATATGACTGCTGGATGGTCACTGTCATGTTTTCATGTATGACAGTGATGATCTGATTTGAACCAGACTGCCATGACCTACATCTTGCTTCAAGAATAAAAAGAGATACCTTATTGGGGTAAGAATCATGGTTTGCACCGCCTGTAGTTTTCATTTTGTTTCTAGTTTATGGTCAAGGTTAAGCCTGCCAGTGTTGGTTCAAGTCAGCAATGTAAAAGATCAGCATCATTTATATAGAAGGAGTTCAAAATGTTTAAAGTCTGTTCTGTTACTTTTTTTTGTTACTATGTGATTGTTTCCTTGTTTCCATAAGCATAAAAATAAAACCGAACCTGAGAATGTTGTCAATGGTTATAACAATGAATTTAAATGTAAATGCATAGGATTATTGATCTCAGAAGAGGTTATGTATATGTGATACGTTTTTAACTATTTGTCTGTGTGGAATCGAGTCTCAGATTTGGCCAATGTGGGTATGAGAGAAAGCTTGCCAGTAGCTTCTCATTGTTCGGTAATTCTTTCCTGGGTTCTTCCTCCACCATTAATACTGGCCACCATGTATAGCCATTTGTGTGCTGAAAAATGGCAATAAAATCATACAAAAACAACATTTCTGAGTAAATTATGATTTTCTCATGAATGTGTAACTTACTCTCATTTAAAACTAAACAATTAAAGATCAAGTGTATTTCTAATTATTTTCAAGCAATCAGAATTAATATAGAAACCTCAAAAAACAACAATAACAAAAAACTCACACCAACTCTCACACTTAAAAATCTTAGACCACCAATCCTAAATAAATAAAGCCCCAAGAGACCATTAAACATTACAATTCATAAGGAACCTAAACCACCAACTTTGAATTCTTCATTTTCCTTCCAAAGATACTGTCTCCAACACTTTTCCCAAAACCAATCATCTCTATTATCCAACATCTCAACTATTCTGTAGAAATTAATACCCAGTCTATTTGAATTTTTTTGTTTGTATCCTTGTGTCAGATAGATAACTCAACCCTCAAGTAAGTGTTACCACATAAAAACTTAAACATACTTATACATAAATATGAGGTGATCTCTTGCATGTGCTTTTATTCATAAAAGATTTCTGTGGAACAAGAGTCTAAAACTTATATAAATCATGTATGATAACACTTACCTACTAAATCCTTATTGTTCTTTCTCATTTTACATTTTATTATGATGAGTACCAAGACTAATATTGCTGTCAGGACACTAACTATCAAAGCAGCCAAAACATAGCGTTGCATGTGGTAGACGTTGGTGGATCCAGTATCTGTCTCCGACAAATAAAACAAACATAAATCAAAATCTTAAACATCAAAACTTTATCTAATTTCATGGAAAAATATTCAACTAATTGCACTCGGGAAATTAAATATCTTAAACATAATACCATGTGGTGAACAACAATCCTTTCATACCCTTGAAGTCTTTGAGATAATCCCAACTGCACTCTTTTGCAACATCGAAGAATCAAAAGTAATATACATCGCATTTATAAATAAATCAAATATACTGCTCCTGTGTTTTTGGATATGGATTGAAATTATTTTGTTGTGTCCAATTTTGCATGCATAGCAGGTGTACTGCGCAATTACTATTGTACATGAAGTTGCACAGAACCGCTATGTTAAGTTATCTGATTTTAGAAACAACTGACTAATATTTATATTGCAGTTACCTCAATGAGACAGTCCACAACTTTACAAATTTACCTGTCAGAATTGTGGAAAAATGGAAAAAAAGACTGTGATATGAAATGGAAAACAGACTGTTAAATGGAATTAAATCCTGCAAGCTGTCTAGATTTTGATGCCATTAAACAAACCTACCCATACTGACTTCTTAAATAAGATTATACTGGAACAAGTATCACCTGCTAGATACTTGGGTGGGATATTTCATATGACAATTCTAGAACTTGGAAATAAACAAAATTAATGCATACATGAAGCAAAGCAGAAATCAGGATTCAAACAAACAAACATAAGGATGCATTTCAAGATCTAAAATTATCATTGATATACAATCCACAACTCAAATATTGCTCCTGATCATACACTGATACACGTACAACTATAAATGAAGTGGAGAATGAAGGGCTGGAAGATGAGCTAACATGATTACAGAAGAAACATCAGTTAAGCTGCAAAGTATTGTTCTTTAAACTTGGAGATGCCTGAAACCATGCCACATTGACAGTAGATTAAGACATACAAATACATTATCACCAACTGTCATGCTAATATTTGTTGTAAACGTTTAGCACTGAAAATATTATTTGACAAATACATTCAAGTTGAGTACTACAACAGTCTACTACCACTTTTCTTTCTCTGCTCATCATAGTTTAGTGGAGATTATCGCCAATATATATCTTATTTATTCCCTATTTGGATCAGTTCCAAACAATAGTCAGCCAAAATGAGCTCGAATCACAGTCTTTGTTCTTGTGCTTTTTACCTTATCTAACATCCTACAAATTTTTTAAAATATCTTTCTAACCCTCTTTCAGGAAGACACTTGTTGTGTGCGATATTACTGACAGGTTCATAGTAAGGCATGTGTTCCTTATTGAAATTGCTTGATTTGTGTAGGGGTGAAAAGATTAATCAATCTACTGATACTTTTTTCACATCAATACCCAATATCAATACAAGATGTGAAGAATATTAATCTTCAGCAGTCATGAATAATTATTAGTTGCCTTTTATTCTGTAAATTGAGAATTAATCTGGAGATGCTGTCCATGTTTAAAACATTTAAAAAAGGTACTGACAACACTCGCTTTATACAATTAACATATGGTGACTAACCCATGTGGTCTAAAATCTGTCCCCACTCTGCAATTTCTATGTGTAATTTTCTTTTATATCAGAATATTCAGCCTCTAATATTAGATGTATCAATTATCTTAATTTGTATCATGGGAGTAGGTGTCATTAGTGTTGTTCCGATTATCGATTATAATCGATCATCAGTTGGTTGAGCAAACCGATAAGATAATCGATTGTGAAACTCCATAATCGATTGTGTGTAAAGGGAGACAAATTTTTAGGTGCATGCAAAGCACAAAGGTTAGTAAAACTCCCAACCACTAAAGTTGACCTGAAATTTATTAATCCCTTCACAACTACAAATAAAAAGTCTTACGATTCATTATTAGGAACATATACCGTATTTTCGCGCATATATCCCGCGGGTTATACCAGATTTTACAAACCCCGCAAGGGGGGTGCGGGTTATATAAGGGTGCGGGCTATATCACAATTTTTTTACACATAATGATATTTCAACATATTGTTTGAAAAACGTAACTACATAACATATATTGTTCTAGTTTTGTTTTGCTAGGGTTGGATATTATGGCTACTACGGTGACTTTACAACAACTTACGGTATCGGGACCAAATCAACATTTCGGGATAAAAACTTAAAATTTCGTATCCGTCACGTTTTCATAATCAATATTTTCTGTTTTCAATCGAAATAACTACGGTACCTAATTTTACCGCTGGGCCACGATCCACTGCTTCAGGTCAGCTTCAAGGTGAGGCCACTTTGCTTTAGGTCCGCGACGAGCACGTTTTCGTGGATTCATCTTCTCCAACGTTCCTTTTTCTTTTCTCCAACCTCGGATTACACTCTCATCAATATCAAATTTTGTGCCTGTGGCTCTATTACCATGCACTTCAGCATACGCAATGGCAGTTAGCTTGAAGTCGGCTGTGTAAGACTTTCGTTTCGGCATTTTTTAAATTAAACAGAAAGAAATTATTTAAACTCGAATCTACACTTCACAAGAGTACAAGATTATTTAAAAATGTCCGTGTTTATGTAGCCTGTAGTTGAGGCACAGCTCCTACGCACACAAGCACTGTGTACCGTGTTTTTCCTGACTTTTATTGAGCAAAGGTCGTCGGCTTACTTTGATGATGGCGCCGCTAAAGGCTCCAGTTGAAGGGTGAAACAAATACCTGTTTGTTATTGCTGCGGCAACTTCAGATAATTGTAGAACATTGAAACAGATTTGTTTTATTTGTTTAGTATATATCAGTGCTTCAAAGGTAATCAGTTCTCTTTGAAGTGTCAGCAAACGTATTTTTTCTTCTTCCATCTGGTATTTGTTTTTAAATTAGTGTCATCTGCTTGACTGTACTCATTTTACGTTTCCGCCTTCAGCGGATTCGGAGTTTGACTAGTCAGTTGCATAAAGTAATAAGGCCAGATATCATCATTAGCGGATTATGATATAACAGTGCACTGTTAGTGTGGTTTGCCAGTATGAGACAAGGACTTGTTATTTTAACAATATATTCCAGTACATTGTTTCCTGTCATGGTGCCTTCTATTTTCTCTACTCCAAACGCAAGACTGTATATACGGTTTTTATCAGCCAAAATTGGTGTCGCCACAAATATCACCAGATGGTATATTTTGTCACCAAAACGGAAAACAGAATCGCAGTTTGCTACATCAGCGAAGCCCCGTGATCCTGTAATTGATTTCATTTCCGATTGTAGCTGTATAAATATATCTATGGTTGCGGGTTATACAAAGGTGCGGGTTATGCCAACGATTTTTTACACAAAACACCAAAACCCGCGGGCTATATGAGGGTGCGGATTATCTGCGTGTGCGGGATATATGCGCGAAAATACGGTAGTCATTATTACATGTTCAAGTTGTTAATTTGTTGAGTTAATAAAATTTAAACACATTTTGTTGATTTATTTAATTTAAATTGCAACATCTTTTGTAGTATTTATAAACAATTACAAACAAGAAAATCATGTCCTTCTATACTTTAAATTATAGACACATCACATATGACCGAAAGAATTTCGGGGTATTGTAGCAGTATTTCATTTACATATGACTGATCAGCCATAAAAAGTTGCATTCATTTAAAAAAAGTTGTAGAACAAAAGTAACACAATGTATTTTTGTAATATTATTGTCAGGTTAAAGTATGCATGTCATTAAAATAGATTACTCCTGTATATTTATAAACATATTGAATTCTTGATCAAAGATATAACAGTGTCACAAAAATTAAAATTTGCTCTTACTAACCGATTATAATCGATGATCAGTTGGTTAAGGGGAACCGATTATCGATTATGAATTTCTGACCGATTCCCATCACTAGGTGTCATGAATGATTTCCTTTCTCTCTTACAGAAATGAATGCACGAAACCATGGCAGTTATTCTGCAGTTTCCACATGTTTAACAAGCAATATTGTGATCACAACCTAAGTTTGATCTTCATCAATCAAATGTTTGTCTGTTCTCAACCATAGCTAAAACTAAGTTTCCACAGTATCGGATTACCAATATATTTGATTCTAGATGATGCATGTTTGTTTAGGTACCGAAGGGATTTTGGATTTTTACAAGACATGTTCTGCTGGGCTTTAAATGTAACATGTCCAAGTTAGACATTGATTATGATAAAAATAAACATAACAAACTCGGGCTTTCCATGATCACCAGAAATGGGTTGATTATGGTGACAACATGTCCTTTACATATATAGTTTGCCAACCCACAGCACTTGATACATGTTCTTTGAGCACAAGTTCCTCTGAACCTGAGCAACTTGTCGACAAGCAGTCATTTCCCACACAAGTTTATATATTTTCATAACAAACAAACAAACAAAATTTAATGGGTGGGAAAGGTCAAAGGAAACTTGGACTGGCTGGCAAATAAATTGTTACTTTTAGGGCTAATGACTGCATATTAGATTGAGTTTATATTTGTTTTCCAGACATTTCCAGCTATGAAAGGCAAATATGTTCTATTTTATTTGGATGTTTCGTAAACACTTTGTCTTGCTTTTAGAAAACTACTTCACTGAGTTTAAAAGAGCATACACCAATAGAAGGCATAATAACACGATTGGAAATTTTAAAATATTATGCTTAGTAAAATATTTTTATGACATAAAATGCATATGTGTGTGTGTGTGTATGATTTGTACTTTTAGTGTAGCTTTTAAAAAAATTTCAGGCATATAACTACAATGTCTGCACTGTGTGGCAGCTTATAGTAACATCTAGTGTTGGGGCATCATGTTGCTGACATGTAGCGTGATGTCCCATCCAGTGACATTATCCTGACACCAGGAGCACCAGTCCTAACACTATCCTAAAGGCAGATGTTAATACCATTGTTAAGTCTTTGGTATGGCTTTGTTAAGGATTAACCCCACAACCTGTCACATATCAGATGGACACTCTAACCTCAAGGCCACAAGAGTTTACCAATTTATGTGTCTAATTTTGAGTCTGCATTAAATTTGTTATTTTTCTGTCTTTTATTTATTGCAATGCACTGTGACAAATGTCTGCATGTTAGACTTTGCAGCTGGACATTTTCATTGGCTCTTACAGACCTGGATAATTTCGGGTCTTACTGGCGTCGGCGAACTTCTGCCAGGGAAATTAGGCAGCTGCCTAGGGCCCCAACCTTGGAGGGGGCCCCAGCCAGGGGGCAAAATGGTACACATTGAGGACACAAGTTTCATTTTGCTAAATTACCAAAAAATGGGCCTGACTGTTAACTGTCAAGGGGCCTTGAGTCACTATGTCCAGCCCTGCTTACTAGTACTGGGTCAAAGGGTAAGAAGCAAATTTTCATGCCCATACACCTTCCAAATACAAGTTATGACATGAAATAAGATGCTTCTGAAGAATTCATGTTGTGCAAAATAAAAGGGGTCATGACCAAAATGTGCCCTGCATCTGAACAAATGATGCAGCCTAAAATGCCATAAAAGACTAAAATCGGTGACAACTAATAGATAGTCTGTTTGGAAGTATATTTCATAAAATCTAGAACTGTGAAAATTTCAGTAATCACCCAATCAAAGGGAAATTATGTGTATCCAAACTGCTTTGTTGTCGGTTGATGCTGGAACAAGTGAAACATAAAGTGTATTTTGTTCAGTAGTCAAGGTGTACAAACTAGGGTGTATTTTATAAATAAGATCCATCGGAAGGGTATCTGGTTGTCAGATTTGTATTTGGACATATTAATATGCCCAACTGGATCAGTAGATAAAAAGGAAGGTAGGAATATTAACAACAATACTGCCAAATATACTTGTAATATTGAGTGAAGTATATCACAAATAAATTAACAATTTACAACATGTTTTAAATAAATTCATTTAAGGCCACAAACATTTACATTAAAAATCCAATTATATGATAAATGGATGAATTCAATTATAGATCACATAGCTGAATAAAATTAGTTCAAAATGATCCAAATTGCATATCTCTTAATATGTTAATTCCTCATGTCTCACAAAATAAACAATGAAAGTTAAGTCCATGTTTTTTAATTCACAGTATCCAAAAAATTTTACTACATAATGCCACTGATAATTTGTTTAAATCTTCCATTTTCGTCTAGTAAATTCTCATGGTCTAGTCATAAACATCACCTGACTCTTTCCTTGGCCTCACTGTCATACACAGATGCTAATGTAGAGAGTTAGTTTGGCCTTTGTAAGTAACACTAATCTATGGTCATACAGTTTGTGAAATTTACTAACACATTAACCCCATGTGCCGCATTTATGAGGCAGGAAGAAGTAGCAGACCGGTCTGAACTGCACAGAGACAGGTGAACCTGTGCAAAAAGTAGCAATATATGAACTCCATCTTTTCACTTTCTGTTCATGCATGAGCAAAATAACCAATGGAAAACATTGTTTTAACACAACCAGGCATTGGGCTATAGGAAAATAGCTTGGAAGTCGATGTATTAGGATGTATTCAGAAATAGTCCCTAAAATGTGTTTCCTACTTGAATTTCGTGTGAAAACAGCAAAGAACTCCAGGGGTTAATTTGTTAAAGGTTGTAACTAGATCAAATAACCACCTCTGTTCCTTGCCACTGAGCAAGTATCACTCGCTGCTCAATTAAATGTTGTCACATGGGAAAACAAGCCAAGAGATTAAGGTCAAACATTTATTGCAAGAGGTAGAGCTCTACTTGGAACCGAACAAGTATAACTTTCATATATTGTATTCACAGCCTATCAAAAGTTATGTCAACTTGAAAACAAAGTGCTGCCTTTACAAGCCATGGACTTAGAGGGCAATGCACATTCTTAGAAACTATAATAGGTTCAACGGGAACCTTACTGCTAATTTTATTACCTACGTTATTATCAGCTGGTTGGTACCAGAGCACTTGTTCACAGCTCTAATACAAATTTTGTCAAGGATGAAAATAGCATATGGACAAATAACAAGTCTCTGTCTGTAATCTGCATGCTGTAAATGCAACCAAGATAACACATACAATGACACAACCATACCAGTGACAGCTCTACTCAGGATGAAAAGACCACTAAGCGTATAGATAATGTATCATACTGTAAGGTTTGCATCATCCATGAATTGTATAGACACGTGGTGCAGTGTATATTTGGCCCCTAGATTCTTACTCATGTTATACTTAGTAATTACATCACACATGTATATGGATGTGATACTAGATAGTAATAATTCTTGATAATGTTTGAATACCTGACATGGTAACTGAATCTGTGCGTTGTGTGTTTCCATCTTCAGATAGTCTTTCTGTGTCGCGATGAGGAATGCTTACAGTGGTACAGAATTCTCTCTTGCCATCAACACATTTCCTAGCTTCTCCATCCTGACAGCAAAGTAATTCTTTATCTTGCAATGTAGAATTCAAGATGTGATTTCCTTCTCCCTATCATGAAACAAAAATTAAATTTAAATCAATTCTGTAGTTTTTCTTTAGAGTTTTACATTAAAATTATATTGAAGAAAGTGTGTCATTTGTTGCGATGTCTGCATTGGTGTCTCCAATAATATAAACATCATGACAAATGTGCAGCTGCAGACCTGCCAACCCTGATGAGTCATTCTCAATAATGCAGTTTGATTTGTTCCCGAAAGTTTGACCAGTTGTCAACTACTATAATTGTAAAGCTGGAAAACAATTAAAAGTTTGACGCATCGATGATAAATGATTATGTTATACTAAAAAGTTTGTAAAGTATGTGTAGACTTAATTTACCAGTTGCACAAAATCAAGTTCCAGACCCTATCCAGCTCAATGGCTTGGGTCGTGGGTTCAAACCCTGGCTGAGTCATACCAAAGACTTACAAAAATGGTACCAACAGCTGCCTTGCATGGCGCTCAGCATTAATTACATGTAGACAATATCGTGAACTTGCAAAGCATTACACAGTGCAGTTTTATTTTTTATCCTAAATAAAATATTAAATAATGGTTGTTTCTTGTTGCAGATTGTTTGCAGTGAAATATAGCGTGCATAGGTGCTTTAACCTAGGTTCTTGCACTTGTTTTGTTGTATTTACAGATTGTATATTCTACACATTGGCACACCGATTTAGAGATCTTGTCAGTGTGTAGACACATTAAATGTGTAGACACATTAAAGTTTATCACAGCTACGGAGAATTTTCAGCTTTTATTCTTCTCAACAGTTAGACTGTCAGTAAATTTTATCATGTCTGAGACATGATATATAGCCAGATTTCTGATTTGTACTGAAGCAAAAGTTAAATGTAGTTTATTTAAAGGGCTTTTTGTAACAAAATATCAAGAATGTATTTTTTTTCTAACTTGCAATGATTGATCTGATTTAATAAGCCAGTATTGATGTTTATTCTATATAGTACACTAGCAAGTATGTTTTATATTTAAGGACTCATAGTTGGCATACGAACACCATAGCTGGGAACATAACTGACAAAAGGGCAAGATAGCTGGTAATAGACCAGTATTAGCTGGCAGCGAAGAAACATAGCTGGCAATGGAGCAAGCAGCAGAGAGGGCCAATCCGACAACTTTGTAGAAGTGTCTATTTGGCAAACCAAGGCTTCCTCCAAAATCGTAAAAAGATTATCTCCATAGCAGAGAGAGTGAATCCGACAACTTTATAGAAGCGTCTATTTAGCAAACCAAGGCCTCCTCCAAAATCAAAAAAAGTTTTCTTTGGAGAAGCTAGGTCACTGTCGTGCCCTTCTGCTGCTATGGGGGTAAATATCATTTTACGATTTCAACCGAATATTTTATCAAGTCCGACACAACATCTTGATCTCGGGTCGTGCAAATTTATCGTTACAAATCCATGTGGGATTGACTGAGCGTGACTAAAGAAATTTCTAAAGAGATTATAATCCATATCACCACCGCACCAAGTTTGCCAAATATTTCGTAGCGTATGTGTGTCAACTTCGTTAAATACAGCAAGAATATTGCAGTTATCTCTGATCACCTTTGGTATTTGAGTGTATCTTTGAGTGATATATATCACATCAGTATTTTTATGCTTACCTCTGTAAAATATAATAGCGGGATTCTTTTGATTGGCTAACATGACATCATACTATATTGTTAATACTTCCATCAATATCATCAATGCTTGGTGCTTCCTCGATATCGGTTATAAACTCAATAATATCCTCATCGATTTCTGATTTTGCTTTCTCATTAAAATCCTTTAACACCTCATAACATCGCTGATTGTCTACACTAGGGGCTATTAAATACAATTTGTCCCATTTCATCCATCTTACTATTAAATTAAGTAGCAGTTGTGTCTTGCCACTTCCAGATGGTCCGATTATATTCATGCGAATGGAATTCAGTAGCGCTGCATGATGCTTAACTGGTTCTCGTGTTTTAGTGGCCGAAAATGAATTACATCCATGTTATTATAAATAAATTATGGATGTATATTGTGTGAAATGTAAGAAGCATACTAGCACAAACGACTTGACAACGATTACAACTAAAAATAACAGATCATCACTTGCTGGTAAGTGTGTAGAATGTGGTACCAGAAAATTTAGATTTGTTTCCTGTGATAAAATCAAGGATTTAAAAAAAACGAGGAGGTGATATTGCAGCCAAGTTAGTAAAACTCCCAGGGACACCATGGGCAAAATATCCGGGAGAAAAACACCTTCCAGGGTATACTTATTGTGGACCCGGGACCAGACTCGATGATCAAAACCAATCCCGACCCGGTGAGTATCCAATAAACGCTATTGATAAGGCGTGTCATGCTCATGATGTTGCTTATAAAAGCAGCAATCTGCAACATAGACATATCGCAGATGTAAAATTAGTTCATGTGTTGAATTCTATCACTGATAAATCCTTCAAAGAAAAATTGGCTTCATGGTTGATAAAATCCGCGATGAAAAGGAAATTGATGTTGGGTGCTGGTAATTAATAACATCATGGAATCTATTTATTATTCCCCCCGATACTGGAGGGGTAAAGCAGCAATCAATAAACTCACTAGCGCTGCAAAGGTGAAAAATACTACAGCAGCGGATTGGTTATCCAAACAGGTGATATGGCAAATTTATCTACCACTGCCTAAACAAATAAACTTCTCGTATTTTGATGTCAGTGCACCTAATGAGGTTCATCAGGCTGATATATTACTTCTGCCGCATGAAGGTTTTTACAAGTATGCGCTAACAGTAGTTGATGTTGTGAGTCGATACAAACAAGCAGAATCTCTAAAGACAAAATCATCAACTGAAGTGGCTTCTGCGTTTGAAAGGATTTATCGAAGGGGTTCTCTGCATTGGCCAAATCTATTACAAGTTGATCCTGGCAGGGAATTTCAGGGTGCAGTGTTGTCAACAATGAAGCATCATAATGTCGCCATCAGACGAGGACATACTACACTACCTCACAATCAGTAAATTGTTGAACGATTTAACCAGACACTTGCTGAACGGTTATTTGGATATCAATACGCGAAGGAATTTATTCAGGATAAACGATCTTGTGAATGGGTCAAGAGATTACCAGGCATAATTACAGCGCTGAATAATGAGATTACTTGAACAATTAACATGAAACCTAACTACGTGATTAAAAAAAAGTATATACCTGTAAAGCCACAAAATGATTTTTCAAAACGACCAATACTCGGCAATGTCACTGTTAGGTATTTATATGAACCAGGAGAGCTCGAAGGTGGCAAAAAAAGAGCTACAGATCCTATTTGGAGTGTCACTACGCATAAAATATGTAACATAACATGATCCATGGGTAGACCGCCAGTCTATAGGTTGGATTCAACTGCTCCTCAGCGAGGATTTACTTGGGAACAACTACAAGTGATACCCGAGGATACTCAATTACCGCCGCATGGTCTTAACTAGCACCTCTGCGTCTGTTGCACTCAAGACAAGTCAGCATCACATTATCTCTGGTATGTCCAACGCTACTATTTTTTCTGTCTAAGGTAAATTGACAGGGCTCTTTATCCGACCAACACCAACGCATTATACAATTGGAACTCACGTAGTGATTATTCTGTTGCTGTTTTAGTGTGATTATAAATTCGGCATCAAATGTCAAATTTTCTGTTATTTTTTTTTGTCCTGTTGTTTATAACCAGAGTTTTTTCTGATTATATCATCGCTGACAATATCACTTATTTTAGTGTCATTATAGTCTAAAACAACTCTTCAAAGTTGATTTATTCTTCGTACTCTGGACACTGCAAGATAAACCAAATTCGACCACTCGATACAATTATCTATGATCCAAACAATTGTATCGGATAGTCAACCACAATCTATCATCGCTGCATAACCTAGTGTTACGTGCTTAAGCACGAATAAACAGTAACATAGAAAGAGTGAAAATAACAAGCTTGTAAAACTTAATAAACAATTTATTGAGTACAAATATTTTTGAGAAAAGAAAAATAAACTTACAGTTTTAAGAATCAATTCCAAAATTAATCCAAAATAATCCAAAATATTATCCACTAGAGAAATTGCAAAAAGTCCTGGTAATAAAATGTCCAATTAGTTCTAAGTCTGAATTCCAGCGAAGTATCCAAGATGAAAGACTATGTCACTTGATTTAGTCAGTTCGTGTTAATAAAATTTCTTGAGCACAATTCCTTTCCAGACCAATAACAAAACAAATCCTCCTGAATCCAAACGAATTGACACAATTTCCAGTACAAGATAATTTATAAAGACACAACTTAATATTCTAAAAGCCCAATTCTTCTACTGAATAGCTAGCTCCAAAACATCACTTATATACCTGTTTTTATGTAAACAAGAAAGGGGTCACGACCTTCTAGAATCTCTCAGAACAATATTACGTTCAAGAAATCACGTAAACAGCATATGACCCAACTAAGGCTATATTAGAAAGATGTTTATACTTTACTTCCATTTTGTCCTTGGAACCAACCAATCATTTTATAAGCTTGTTTACAACTCTGAAACTAGGTCAGAAATTAGGTCAACACCTGGTGTTTATTCTGTAGTACAGGTCATCCCCCCCCCCCGTTTCAATGAATGAATCTTAAAACTTAAATTGCCAAATTTGAATCTAACAAACAACAATAAAAATAAATATAAATGACTTATATTAAATATATGTAACACCTTCCCCCATAAAATAAAAAGAAAGGTTTATATGATAAAACTTTCTTTTTATTACAAACCAATTTACACCCGAGGTTAAAAAAAGCCTCGTATAAATTACAGTGTATATGATATAATATATTGTCATACACAGGAAAGAGCGTATGCTATTAAATTATCTTGTCCATGTCCCACAATATGTCCTAAAAAAAGTCACATTAGCAAGGATATTTTGTCTTTGTGTATCCGTAGGCCTATAACACAGCGGCACTGGAAGTGTTGCAAATTTTTCTTTGTGTGTGTTAAATAACTTCATCTGAAGTGTGTCTCTGACTATCTTTCTACTTGCCACTATCAAATTGTTTGGTCACCACGCTTCCCAAAAATCATTTAACGGGGTTTCCGAAATTATTTCAGGCGCTATTTCACAATGGATTCTATCCGGTTGTAATCTGATTAGTTTCTTGAACTTGCGTAAATGTTTATCAAGTGCTCTATAATTGGTATTAATTTCGTCATAATAGTCTACAAAATTCTTTAGCCAATTATGTGGAGATAAACCGACAAACGGTGGTGGTTGACCATGGTCGACACACATTATCACTTTTGTATTCGCTAGCTATAGCCAATCAAGAAACATTTGTAATACATCTAACAACACTGTGTATATCTCATCAAAAATAATGATTTCAGGAATATATTTCTCGCCCATTCGATCAGGAGTCCATTCGTCACCTTTCCATTGAAAGAAGCTATGATAAGTACAAGCATTAATTCCTCGTTTCATCTCTCTTGCAAGTCTATGTGTTGGTGTTAACAGAGTCATATTTGATTTCCCTCGAAATAATTTAATTGCACGAGTCGTCTTCCCTGACCCCACACAGCCGTTTAAGTAACTGGTTTTATATCTACATATTGGATCGGAACACGATGGTGCATTTGATAGTTCTGATATCTGATTATTTGTCAAGTAATTGTTTTCAATCGTAACATCTGTTGATTTGGAGTAATCACGCAGTATTTCCTTTTTAATTCTCCATGATCCCCAACTCTCATCTGAATTAGTGAATTCAGCCACTGCTTCTTTATATTTTACATCTATATAAAATGAATCAGTTGCTACTCTAACCGTGGTGTCAGGAAATCTATTTATCATCGAAAGTAAATTAATAGAAACATAAGCCAGCATAGACGACCTTAAGTACGTATATTGAGGATTTTCTCCATCTGTGTAAGTAACAATTGTATCTAATTTGGTTCCATCGGATAAGAAAGCGTCTTTACGATCGACATATATACCCATAGATGTTACATCTGTGATTATAAAATCATATTCAGCATCATCTATAATCAACTGCGAAGAATATCGTTTGTGGTCATATTTCCACCTTGTGTGAACCAATTATTCTTCTACTGAAATCTCTTGCGTGTTTATATCTAACTTCAAAGATTTCTTTGGACCATTTCACAATATATTCTTCGTTGAGATCGGGGAATTGTTTTTTGTTTTCGGTGATTATACTATGTAGACTATCGGGTTGTGGTAACCAGACTTCAGTTTGTTTTCAATATGATATAATTGCTTCACTGACAATCAGCGATATCAGCATTTTAGAATCAATCATATACCATAATAACACTATTGGCATCCAGTGTTTTTCAGAGATGTGTCTACCAAACCAAACATAACAACACGGATGAAGTCCTTTAGCCAATTCAAATGATACCACAAGAGCGAATCCGATTAAATCAAAATCAGGCAGTGGTCCATTAATCGCAACACGGGTCATCTCATGTGTGGGATGTCCAAATCTTTTAAAATACTCAGAACACTCACCATACCCAAGAAAACTCCCTGGATAACACGCAGTCATATCAACCGAAATCATACTTTTAGGGCCGTATTTTGTATTCCATAACCCACCAAGGCCATATTCAACACAGCTTGATTCAATATATGAGAGAAATTCTGCGCTTGTTGGTTTCCATAAATTTCTCTTTCTCGTGAAATGAGCTGCAACTGATGGTATTGTAAAACAATTTGTTAGTAATTGTTCGTCGTAATCCATTGAAAAACCACTAGCTAGTTTTTTCATCTCATTGTGGAGGGCTTCAGTATGGTGTAATTCGCCATTGGGTCTTACAAATTGATCGAATTTACCCTCTTCGTCTTCAAAACTGTGAAGTAACCACACTAACACATGATCGTTTTTACTTAACTCGTAAATAAATTCAAATAAATTTCCCATGTAATATTTTATGGTTCTATCTCGCGGAAATATTGTTACTGCAGGTGCCCAAACGTATTCATTATGGTCAATAATTTTGATTGGAGTTCCATTTGATTTATATATCTGTTCGTGTAATACCTATCCTGTTATCGTCATTACGGTTATTGGAAATCTTAATTATGTTTCTAATTTGGTTATATCTTGAATTGTTGCTCCGCACTCCTTCACTGTTAATCCCCATTCATTAATTTTTTTTGTGTCTTAGATCCGTCAATTTGTTTCCACGCAATGCATTTGTAAAATGTTGTATTATTCGCTCTGCTACACAATTTATCCTCCCTGACAATTTCATAGGTTTTAATTTTTCAATACTCGGTTTATCATTTATCGGATAGATTCCATAAACAACTGCTGTTACAGGATAGGATCTCTTGTAATACGGCTTGTCAATTCCAGTCATAATTCCTGGTTTGGAATCCTGACTCATAGTGACAGTTTTCTTATTTGTCAGGATGGGTTCAAATTTGTCGCGTATATTCCAATTCCCCATTTCTGAGCGAATAATGAATTTCACTCTAAATAAATACTTTTCCTTGTCAAGATGTGAGATAATCACTGCTGCACTTTCGTCGTTCATGGTAGCATCAACACTACCATCAATTAAAAATGTTGACCAACAGTGAGATGCTCCATCGCGCTTGAATTCATTAAAACAATCACTGATTTTACCCAACATGCTTCTATCACTTATTAGACTCTTTGGTACATCAGTGGAGACTCAATCAAGATTAATTTCAACATTTTTCCAAGGCGTAATAATCTCTCGAACTCTTCCATATTATAATTAAAACAAGTATTTAATTTATTATATAATGAAACATTGCAAATGGCTTATGATAGAATCAGTAACCACTTGTAACAAATCATGTTGAAATGAATTATGTGGATATCATTTGCAAAGCGTACATCATGGAACCTTAGGGCCCTTACCTTGCATACGATGTGGGTTAGGTGTGCGTGGTAATTCAGTTATGTCTCAATTGCGGTGGTAAGCGATACAGAGAGCTAAAGTGCTATTATGATAACAGAGTTAAAATCATAAGAACACCTCAAGACTACATTGATAGATTCTCAAGTAATAATTAAACCAAATAATGAATTAGACAAATAGTATTTAGTATATAAATGAACCAAGAATTTCAACCACATCTTGGCTCTAGCAGGAGCTACCGCTTACTTAGCCTGAATCGTAATTATCTATATTAAACATCATGTGATACCTGCCAGGGGCGCCGTTGGGAAAAGAGTGAGGAGGGGTGTCAATATTAGGTCAAAGTACCTTACGCAACTTGCGAGTTTATACCAACCCACGCTCTGGACTTGACCGCGTCACCCGCTAAGAAAGTGTTACATAGACTTTTATTTTCTTTACTATTTAATTGTTGGACATTAATACATATCAATATTATGTTTTAGTATTAGAACATTCTCTCATTCCTACACATCCAACTTCTATTCTTGTGCAGCCCAATGCACACTATCCTAAAATGATAGTTAATGGCACAGAGTAATTCTAAAACAACCCTTCTGAGAAAAGAGACATAACCTGCCAAGAGAAGAATTGGAGGACAGACAGACTGCAATCCAGGTCTAGGATCAAAAGAGAGATGTTCCCACATGACACTATTGAGATGTAGACTTTCAAACAGCCATAAACAGCCCTTTTTAGGGCTCTCTATATTTTAACATTTATTAGTGTTATACTGATTATTATTTATTTTATTTTTATTTCATTTTATTTTATTTTATTTATATATTATCTTATTTTATTTTATTTATATATTATCCTATTTTATTATTTTATTTTTATTTTATTTAATTTTATTTTATTTAATAAAAAAAAAAAAAAAAAAATATCTTTTATACATCTAAAATTATATACTATTATTTTATTTTTATTTCTTTTTCGGGAATAGGGGAAAGTTGGTGCAAACTGTGAGGAAACAGGCCCTTTCCCATACTGGGAATCGCCTGGATTGGGGCCCGCACAGGTGTACAGCCTGGTACAGCTTTGTGCCTAACCCAGTCAGTCCTGCAGGGAGGCCGACCGACCCCTTCTACCCCATTCTAAATCTGTCTGTCCGTCTGTACTGTCCTGTCTGTTTTTTATGTTACATGTTCTTGACATTGAATTCTCGTAGTATCGATTGGTATGAGAATTCCATTCGACTAACTAACCATCAAACCAAATATGAACATTTCGGACCACACCCAACCAAATTCATAACTTATAACAACCTAATCTGAACAAACTACCAGTCACTCTGACACCCTAGCCTAGGTTTTTTGTTTTTTCTAGGGGGAACTGCCCTCGTAAGAAGGGTTTTTTCCCGGCCTGGTAGGGACCTTTACAGTACACTCTGTACTTAACTAGGGCATAGTGATAGGTGTTAGGAAATTCCGTAACCTATAAGTCTTGATATAATTGCACAGGTGGCTCACACATCATTGGTGTAGGGCGTCCACTAGCATAACTGGACTGAATTTGACACAAAAATTAAAGCGCTACCTTTTCGTTCCAGGTGTGGCATCTGTGGCTGTTGCTGTCTTTCTCCTTGCGTGTTCGGCGTGTGTTGCTGTGTCGCGGGTTGCGTTCTCTGGGAGTGCCTTGGGAGCGCCAGTGTATGTCGGGGAGCCTGACCGGGTCCTTTTCCGCCTTTTCCTCTTCCTGCACATGTAGCATCCTGATTGGTTGATAGGGGGGAGGTGTGGGTGGGCACTTACCTACCTGCCCCAGGGCTTACATCTATACCGTTAGTTACTTCTTAGTAATATGGTATAACGCCAAAATTAGTAAGTGCACTAGTATGCACATAAACGCCCCGGGGGGGGGGGGGAGGGAGTAACGACCCCTCCCCATGGGAAAATAAATGTCCAGCGATATGCTGGATATAAAAGTAGCCCATATGACCCTTAGTGGCCGGTGGTTACTATAAAACTCCAAAGTAGCTAGCTAGTCAACCACATCTTACAATCACTGATTATGAAGCATCTCGTGAAGGTATTGTCAGACACCGCAGGCTGAAGAAACCAGTTGGTGTTGTTAATAATCTCGGATATCTTATATTTTGTGCTCGAAAGAAAAGATATCTTAATCATAGATTTGTCTACGAGATATTTAACGGAGAAATCCCAGATGGGTTTGTGATTGATCACATAAACGGGATAAGAAATGATAATTCTTTATCGAATTTACGAGCTATCACACAGAGTAAAAATACTGCATTTGGGAAAACTGGTACTTGTAAATCAAATGAAAAAAGAATCAATAAAATAAAAAAATACATCAACTAATGAAGAAAGAGTATTTCAATCAATGAATGAAGCTGGAAAGTATTTCGATATTTGCGAGTCCTCAGTACAATATGTTGCAGAGAATATCACTAGATCAGCAATTTCCAAGCAAACCGGACATAGAATTCAATTTACACATGTTTAAATTCTGTTTTGTATTGTATATTGTAACATTAAGGGGAATAACTAGTGTGGGCTTGTGTGTATATGATTTTGAAACAACAATAACTCCTTTGTTGTAGTCACATATCTCAATGGGATTATTGATGACTGAATGTTTTTTTTGTTGTGTGGTTTAATGTTTTACCAGGCAGAAGTTTGTCAACAGGCACCGCATAATGCAATGTTTGGGAAAATCTCTTGTTGTCATCACTGAGCTTAGTCCGTTAAACCCTTCACGTGATACATATATATCGTATTCAAAATTATAGACTTGTAGATTACAAACACTAGTGTATTGCATACAAAGATGGGATCTCGTCCTGGGGCCCATCGTTCGAATCTCGTGGCAGGCATTATTGTCGACGGTACCGATTTGGAAGGTTTTTCTATATAATTGGGGACTTTAAGCCATTCGAAATTCAAACCGTGAAACCAACATACGTCACACACCGCCGCACCGCGTGAATGTGTTTTTATATTCAACCCGGGGTGATTTTGTTGGGGTATGGTGATTTCAGTTTGAATGTAGAACAGCCCCCGTGTGTATTGTCCTATTTGTACATCAAACCAAGCCTTATTGGATTTCGTCATGTATGTGTGTGTGTCTTACATACCTTCTCCAAAACAGAGGTCAAAGGCTGTGTTGTCCTTAATTAAGTATGTGTGCCTTACATACCTTCTCCAAAACATAGGTAAAAGGCTGTGTTGTCCTTAATTAAGTGTGTGTGTGCCTTACATACCTTTTCCAAAAACAGAAGTCAAAAGCTGTGTATGTCCTTAATTAAATATGTATATATCAAAAATGAAAAAGAAACGGGTCAAAAATTGACCCCAATTTTTTGTTTATCATATTAAATATATAATATTTTATATATGAATTTCAAAAATATGAATGTCATTATTAACGAGATTTCAAATTTGAAAAATCAAGGTATTCAATTGTCAGATAAATTAGATTGTGATCAGATTCTTCCTGAATTTCAAGATATTTATAATAGCGCTCGGAATAATAGATATGTACTTCCAAGGGAATATGGCCTGATCAAACGAATTCAACATGCAGTAAATAATTCCCTTGCATTCTGTAACGACATCAACAAGTTCGTCCAGTTATTCACTGCTATTGAAAAGGTCAGAAGTGAATTGGGGAAACAATATGAAATCAAACGCACAATTAACTCGAAAATCAAACAATAAAAGAGATTATCCGCCAAAATGAATATTCTATTTTGATTACCTCAACATAGTAAATGATAATTGACACTCTAAACACAACCATACATGAGTAATACAGGTACGGAACAGAATTCTATAGACAGGTATGCGCTTACTCACCTACAACGAAATTGTATGAGTTGAAATTCTATAGACAGGTAAGATAGTGTTCGGTGATTTAATCACTATGCGGAAGTATAACACAGTGTGAAATTCAAAAGAATTTTGGGGGTGAGTTTTTCACTTACAATTTAAATCGTCCATTAATTTATAATGGTAAATAAAGCATTAACGACTAAATTAGCATGACAATGATTATCTGCGATTAGGAAGTTTATTCCAGTTTGTGATTCCATTCAAAACAAACTAAAAGCAAGACAGCAATTTCAAACTGATTTCACAACAGATACTGAAAAATTATTTAAACCAATAACCACTGCAACGGGGGAGGTTGAATCAACCACTGAAAAAGCCATATGGGAAGATATTCCTGAGGAATAACGAAAGAAAAAAAACAAAGCCCTTCTTTCTATACTTGAAAAAATAGCAAAGAGGTCCAAGCAAACAAAGGAATCTTTAAAAACACTTCCTGGTGATATAATAGCCACTTCACGACTTCAGGAACAACGAGAACAAAAACGACTTGAACAAGAACAACGACAACGACTTAAACAACGGCTATGTGATATTATTGAAGATGAGGGTGATATCATTGAAGAAGATGAGGGTGATATTATTGAAAAAAAGAAGAAATTCCAAGAGAGAATACATTTACCTGAAGAGATATTTATGAAAGAAACGATGAATAAATTAAAAAATTACACAGATGATGAATTAGCTGATTTTGCTGTTAATTCATTTCCCCCCCAAAACAAGGGAGCAATATATAAATGATGGCTATGACGAAGCTATAAAAACCGCTGACACCTGGTATAGAAAAATCTATTTGGTAAAACAAGGTGGATTTAGAACCTCAAAAGATAATAATAATTTTATTTTGTATATAAATAAAATTAAAAAAAATAAGGAGTGGTCAACCACTATATGATTGAGACGAAGATGATGATGCACAAGATGCAACTGGTTATAGTAGTGGAAAGGGATTTTCTCAAAGTGGAATTCCAAGGGAGGTATCAGGTAGTGGTCTAGTTCATTGTCCTAGTAATATTCTCGGGGATATATCACGATTAGAAGTTCTCATAGGAGGGACACGAGCTGGAAATAACTCACCGGAAATAATTACTGAGGCAGCTGATATCTGCAGACGACTATTTGAGGGTGGTATCATGGTATTTAAGTGATAAATCTTTTATAACGTAATATTTTGACAATACTTTCTACAAATTGTACATCTTCATGAATATATCTGCTCAATGGTCTAGGAAAAGATGCAATCTAACACAACGGTATGTCCCAGAACAGCGATGTCTGCCATTATTTCCCTATGACCGGTTCACTTATAGTTCCAATATGATTTTTATGAAGAAAATAAAATACAAGCAGCATTAAAATTTTCATGTGACCAATCTATTCTTAAAACACAAACTGCTATTAAACAGGGTTAGTAACACAGTTCTTAAAAAAAATTCAATGTATTTTCAAGGTTCAAATTAATTTTTTTCAAGGTGCATTTTTACTCTCATTTGAAAGGATACATAAATGAAATTATATGTAAACACACATCAATACTTACAAATATTCCATACAAGGAACATTTTTTGCAAATTTAATTTTTAATAAAAATAAAACAGTAAAACAACAGCATGATCATTGATATCTTTCTCATTAATATTTAAACATCCTACATCTGGGCATTACTGAAAAAAGGGCATTTTAATCTGTCTATTTACAAAGTCCAAAAAGTTTTAGAGGGAATTTTTCTGTTATTATAGCTTGTCATCAAGCTGTTTTTCAAGAGCTCCTGTTTAGCAACTTTTGATCTTTTCACTTTTTCTCAAATTATTTTGATGTCGTGATACAGGAAATTGTCCAATTGATCTATGCTTTCAATGCAGCAGCTGTCATTGGCTAAATGTCTTTTTCAGTACCTTTCTTTCTTCTTCACTCCTCCCCATAAACAAATAAAAAGTAAAAATATTTCTTTTTTATATTATGGCTTATATAAAACAGCATATGGATATTTTACACTATTTCATATTAGATATTAATTCATTCGTTGCAATTGTCGTCTGTCCTATTTTAATTAAATTCAAAATTAAGACTATATACAGTTTCATTTTAAAACATCTCTTTCATGAAAAATGATATGCTGAAGGCTTTTTGTCTTGTTTGTATTCAGCAACATTACAAGAGCTTGACATGCTTTTTATCAGCTGCATGTTACCATGGGGTACTCTCTCCCACTGTATGCAAATCAATATCCTTCTGGCCTAATTTGCATTTTGTCAAGTTCTCTGAGAAAGATCTCAAAATATTAATCCAAATTTTATATTATTTTTCAACTAGCCACCAAAATTTGGAATCAGCAGCCAGCCATGTTGAAGCAAATGATTCAAATTTAAACCACTGCTACTGTACAGGGTTCATACTGAACTATGGATGATTAATTCAAAGACTTTTCCCAAACTTTCAAAGACACAGAGATTTCCAAGACCTATTTTTGCTAACATTGTGTATACAGGTTATATGAGAAAACAATGAATGCCAAATACTACAATATTGATTACTGATTAAAGTCAAACTATAATAATTAATTTCCTAAAATTGTATTACATACAAAGATAGGTTAACATTCGTTGTTCTTTCATAAATATGTAACATACGTGTCATATTTAATACAAAATAAATTGTTCTCTGAAAGGAATAGGGAACGTACAAGTTGATTTTATATTATCTGATTGCCTGTCGTTAAAAATTATATTTTATCTAACTCCCTTACACCGTTCTCGGGCCATTTAGTTACTACAAGGAATTATTTGGTTATCCGCGCAAGTGCCTTGAGAGATAATTAGATACGCATCACGTGGTCGGTAGTGACGTCACAGGATCTATTGCTAACAGTCAACATAGCATACTCCAATGGTTGCTAGCACGATTCAGATAATTTCTTTTCCCTTTTGCATCATTGAAAATTGCGAGAACGATTTCCCTACTTCTCTGTAAGCGTGAACAATTTACCGTATCAGCTTTAGCCACGTTTGCAGACTAACAACGAAGAAGGTATTGATGACACGGCGTCATGTTCTTCGAATGTCACTGTCAGTGTCAGAATGATGGTTTGCAGAGTGAAGAAGGACGACTCGAAAACACACAATGGCTTGTATCGATTTATACTTGTAGCACGCATTTCATATACTGTGTATATAACAATTAGCAGAGCGCACGTTACATTTCACTAACTGAAACTGAAACTTTGTCAACTCCTGTGTGTATAAATATGCAAGCTTTATTGGACCCAAATTTCGATAATCCTCCCTAGATTGCCTGAAACTTTTAAAGATTACCGATAGTGCGAGTTATCAAAGCAGATGCTTGTAAAGCTGTATATTTGTCTTTATGTCTTGCTAAATAAAACATTTTTAAAAATATTAATTAGCAATGTTTTCATAATTTTTAAAGCAATGAAAGCCACATATATTTTGTAAATTTATAATTGTTGCATTGTTTCAGAACAATTATTCTAGTGGAAATAGTGACGTGTTGTACACTGTAAACACACATACTTTTTTTTGTTGTTCATTATTTTACACTTCAACTACATTTACTCCTTCACACAGTGAAGTATGTTTTCTTTTTCAAATAAAGGACAAAAGCCCATGCAGAATACAGGACTCTGAAAATGAATGTCAGTACATACCAACGATTAACTCCTTCTGCCATCTATAAACATTATAATCACTGGTTTAATGTTATCACAAGTTACACTGAATATTAATCTATTAAATACAATTCGACTCATAATATCACATGCACTTGACAATGCTTACTCTAAACTATGCAGGGCAACATACATGTACTGAGAAATAATGTTGTTTTGTCAAACTTTATTTCAAATGCAAAATCAACATGCTATTTCTAATCTGCATCTTTCCTGTCAAATGCTTACAAAATGTTGAAAGTGATTTTTAAACATTCTTGAATGGTCAAAATTATGCTGTGCTCTTTCCTTACAGGTGTGATTGTAGATACAGTCGACTCCACTTAACTGCACATAGGATAACTGCACATAATCACGCCGGTCCCTTTTTTCCCCCAATGCTTAAAAATGAACTGTAGCGTACTCCGGTTAACTGCATACTCCGGTTAACTGCACGGTCTCATGACAGGCCAGAGGGTGTGCAGTTAACTGGAGTCGACTGCATTGCCAAATGATTCACTTGTCAATTGAGCCCTTATGTTGTCAAAAGGTGGAGATGATCGAGAAAAAGAAGGGTGACATGACATGTATAACCCTCCATGAAAGTTTCATTGTAAACTGCTTAAACAGACACATGCTGGAAGTATCCCTGTTTGAATACCTGCAACATCATGGACCTTTGGATGATAATGAACCAATTACACAAGTAGTTTTTCCAATCTTACAAATTTCTTCAAAATTCCAGTTGATATTTTTATACAAGATTTTCCTATACATTTTACAAAACAAACAATTTGCATGATTTTCTTCAAAGTGTTTTCATATTACAACTCATGGAGGCAACATTTATTGCAGAAGGATGTATTCCATTATGATCAAGCTGTGATGGTCTTGAACTTATGAAAAGAATGCAGTATTTTTAGAAGACAATGTAGTTTTCTCTTTTAAGACTGCCCTTTTTTCTTGTTTTTCTTTGGGGTGATATCTAAACTTTTTTAACAATATATAGCCTCGATAAATAAACTGCTTGTTTTGAGAAAGGAATAGCAGGTTTGGTATAAATTCTAATAAATACTGTGTTGACAATGATTTATACATTTTTTGTTTATCAACTAGGTTTATTGAGTCTTCACGAAAACAATAAACAAACAACAAAGAAATGGAACAATTTTATAATGATATGGGTCATTTCACATGTATGTATATGTATTCAAAGAAGATAAATAATTTGATGAAAAGATAAATATATGAAACATAATTCACCCAAAGTACTAAAAGTACAATTCAGCATAATTTACCAAAGACAAAATATCTTAACTCTTGTTCGAATTTACTCTTACATGTATTCTATATTTATTTTCAGAACATAAAGGCATATAGCATATCTGCGTTTTGTCAAATGGATTTGGCATCGACTAGGCAGACACAGTCATAAAGTGCTTCCATCCTGTGTTGTTTCAAAAATAAAAGAATCTTTTTCCTTAGAGAAATATGTTGGCTTCAAATATGCTGTACCATACAAATTATTGGATTTCAAAAAGCATGATTTTTTATTTTTCTTTTTGAAAATTGTTTGTATGATGCTGTGAGCGGTGGTGGATACTGAGATTCCCCTTTCATGAACATGTATGCCTCTGTGTGTGTAGGCAAATCCTGCCTCAAGTCCAGCAATGCCTGTTTCAGGAGTTCAATGTAACCTTAAAGAATAAAAATGCACCAAGATATGAAATCAATAAACTTTTTTTCATTTTGAACTTTTATATTTTCTTAATGATTGATATTAACCTGTGTCTCAAAATAATGAACTTTAATACAAATTTATTTCATGAACTACAAATGTATTTTATTATTTTATTTCTAGTTCAGATTTTACTATAGATTACTTTATTTCTTCTAATTACTTGCAGTGCTGGATTACCCATTAAGCACACTATGCTTATACTCAAGGCACCAGCCAAACAATGGCTTTTGCATCACTATGAGGGAGCTCTTTCAAGGATACAAAAGGCAGGTGGCATTAGCTAGCCTTGGCAGGTATTAAAATTTGCTGAGCAGTCTAAATACGTATCTCTGACAATTTCAAAAGAACAAGTCAATTTCCCAGAAACCTAACAATTACTTGTGCTAACATTTAATTAATTTAATGCATTATCTTGAAATAGTTTAACTTGATAAAATTGGATACAGCTGTATTATCAAAGTACAGACTAATTTTGTGCTAGCTATACACAATTCAAATTGGGTATGCTAGTGAAATAACCAATGTTACAAAGACCTTGACGATTCAGTAATTCTACTCAAAGTTAAAATGCTGTCTTTCTGACTCCCTCTTTCGTATGTCAATTTAAAAGTCGTATACAATATAATAATGACATTCACATAACGCTCTAATGACAACCATATATTCTACCTGCACTAGATGGATGTCAAGTACTTTTTTGGCCTCCAAATCAATCAAAGTGTAAGCCTCATATTTTGCTGAAAACCCAGGGGAATTGCAACAAGCATCACTTCCACATATTATTTGTTTTCCAGTGCGCTCTTCAATGAAGGAAGCTTGCTGTTTTTCCCATATCTCTTCAACTGCAGGTACAATATAAGATGTTTGTAACTTTGTAAATGTACGTTTAGTGAAGCTTTGCATATTCATTCCCTCAAAAAATATTTCTCCTGCAGTAAACATATTACTCCTTGGCATTCTTCCATCATATGCTTGACTTTTCCATTCTGAAATTAGCCTACTGACGCAAACTGAATTTCTTGTGATCATTGTTCCTCTAGAAAATTTCAAAAATGTCTGGGAGGGCAAACAACATGATCTACATACATTCATCAATTCTGCCAAAGTAGATTCAGACACCAGAATATGTTGCTGATCTTCTGGTTTTATATCTTATCAAGCTTAAAGTTCATATGCATATCTTTAAAGTCACTGTCCTCTCCATCATCAGTATCTGAATGTGGTTCATATTTTGAATCATGGTGTGTATCAGGGTCAATGTCATCCTCATTGCTTGGTTCATTTTCATTATCTGAATCCTCTCTTGCTTTTAGGAGCTCAGACTGAATTGCTATTGATCTTGCAGCTCGAACCTGAATTTTGTGAGTCCTTGTGGGATCAAATTTAGCCTGAACTTCACACTTCGTTTTATTTTTTGTGGTTGGGCCTGAGGAATTGGTACAAACGATGGTATGCTGAGTTCAGCATCATCTACCTCTACCATGGCACATGCACTTGCAGGTGTATCAAGCACATAATTTGCATTGCTTGACATAGAATCTGAAGGAGAAAAAAAAAACAATTATTATTGACAAGAAAAAGCATTTGCAGTATTATGCAGTATCTTTGAAACATTTGAGTAGTCACATGACAACAACTGATTAATTACAATGATGGCCGCACTAAAGGGGAAAAGGAAGTTGAGGGGGAGGCACAAAGAAGTGTTTATCCTATGTCATAGCCTAAGGCTCATATTTCTCGGGTGATACCAGTAGTGAAAAACACGAAATTATGCATTCCACTATATTTTAAATACACATTAGTGTTACTCTAACGTTAGCGTCATGAACAACTCTTTCCGAGATAGATATTTTCCAGAAATATATACATTAGTATACTCAATTATTCAATTTCTGCAGCACTTGGGGTGGGGTGGGGTGTGATAATGTTTGAGAATCTGAGATCAATAAAGCTCTATTTTATGCAGGTATTATTGTTTAAATACTTCAATTTCATTATGCTCACGACATTGATAGAAATTAGAGTGCATACAACATATTTATGTACCTCTGCATTCTGCCGTTTGTGATAGGCTCCTCTTACTAGTTTCGGTTTGACAGTTGTGAACCACTCGGATCTGTCGGTAGATCTTCCCCCAGTCCTATGGTTAGAATAATATCTGTTACTGCTGTCGGCCTCAGTCTTGACTGTCATTTAAATATCCCAATTCTGCACATCTTTCTGGATCAACCTTTATACTGATCGTTTGAAAAATGAAGACTGCAAAGTCTAAGAGTTAACGGCTCAAAGTTCTCACGGAGTCATTGCGACAGTAATAGATCCAAGCCGTTCGTCGGATTTTGTCTTTCGGAAATCGGAAAATTGTACTAGTCAAATTGTTGTTGCATCCAAACGCTGCACAGAGGGACATTTTGGAAGATTCTTGGAAAATAAACTCTTAATATAAACACTAATAATCTTATATAAACACTCTCAAGCACAAGTGGATCAACATAATGCTGAGTCTATAGCTGCTAAAGATCCTGTGACGTCACGTTTATTCAGCCTCGTTTCCAATCGACAAATACGCATATCGGAATGCTCACGCAATTCTAACCCTATAAAGTATGGTACATTTTTTTCGGTGCAACTAGGTCGCCCCAAACTATTATTTAATTTATCATGGGCATCAAAATAAGTAATAAAACCACAACTTTAACTGTAAGTTCCCTATTCCTTCAACAGACATCAGCATTGCTTTAAATATTATATTTGCTTTTTTTTTTCTCTTCAATCATTTTGGAAAGAGATGCCACCACTGTCATCTCTTCCTCTGCTTATCTCCTAAGAGCATTTGACTCTGTGACAAGCACAATGGGTCCTTTTAACTCTGCCTCTTCTGCTTTCTGTACAGGGAAGCATGTAGGATGGCAATGTTAGCTTCAAGAGGTAGCTTTTTGGCTTTAAGTTCTTCCACTTCATCCAAGGCTAACTCCCGTTTCTTTCCTTTTTTGGTTTTTCTCATCCTTCTCTGCTTTCTTCTTATCCAGATAGACATGGGACTTATGTCTTGTAGAGGAGCCATGTGTCATCATTTCATTGCTAATGATGATTTCCAAAGGTCCACCTGCTTTTTTCATTGTGTAAATGATTAGCCCTTGAGCTCTGAGGCTTTCTCTGCTGAGGTTCTCAACAGATACCTGTTTGTTGACAGAAAATCCTCTCTCCACTGTTGCCTGCCCGTGTGACAACAACAACATTTTTAATACCATTGGGGAAAAAGTCTAGTGTCGGCAATGAGAAACGGGGATATTCCGTCAACTGGAAATATGTTTTTTTAATTCTTTTATTTATTTACCTAATCAAATGACTTGACTTCTTACAGTTAAAGCTTCATAGCACATGTTTTTTTTATATACTCACAATTCAAGAACAACAACTCTTGCTTAACTCTACTATAGTGTGTGCATGCGCACTTTAATTTATTTCAATGTATGTTTTTATATTAAACCAAGGAACATTATTATGTAGAACAAAATTTTCGAAAATGATTTTTGTCCCTCAAATGTGTTAAATAAACCGACGGTATAAGTAAATTTAAACAGGCCCTCTTTTGCCATATCTCCCAAATCATCACTTTAAACAATATCTTATTTTATACCCGAAGAGTAATGAGTTAACATTATTTTGCCCAAAATTACCAATAGCTTATACTTCTGCATCTTCGTTCCACTAAATGAACAGTATGTAGTTAGTAATTTGCAAGGACTCCTCCTATTGAAGCCAAGTTGCTCGTCTTTTTACACAATGTACAAAACTACTTTCATTTACATAATTTATCTTTTTGCAGCCATTCCTTGTATTTCTCTTGTTCAAGCCAGATATAGTTGAAAGAGCAAAGACATGGCATTTTTAAACACTGAAGATGTAAATTGACTGAACAAATTTTGAATCCTCGATCGTGTTACTTTCGCACACTTTCTACGTAGAGTGAATTAGTGTAAAGAATATTTTGATTGGCCAAAGATGGACTCGTCCAATCAAATTGAACAATTCGTCAAAAGAAAGAAGCCAGGAAAACCAGCTACTTCCGAAGCTAACTACCTTAGGCAATTTTATTTGTGACTTCCTTTTATGAAGTGTGTAGCCATCTTGCTTTGATGAAGAGTGCATGTGTTATTGAAGTTACCGCCGAGGCCAACTTTGGTTGGCCAAACAAAGCCTCTTTTGTTGTTGCGGCGGCAATGAAACTGAACGGGTCATCAAAAGAAAGAAACCAGGATAACTAGATTACATCCGAATCAACCTTGGATAATTTTATTTGTGATTCTGGAAAGAAATTAAAATTTATGGGTTTATTTCAATTTTCAAAATTTTTTAATGACCTCAGGGTAATATGCTCGATTTTCCCAAACTTTCAAGGCCTTGAAAATGCTACCTCATTTTTCCCAAACTCTCAAAGACCTTCAAAGACTGTACGAACCCTGCTACACCCAAGCTTCGTACAATTGGAAGTTCAAAATGTATGACGGCACAGTAGACAATTGTGAAAAATTTCCATACCGGCACAAACTTAGAGATAAATTGTCTTTTTGTTGTGTTTTTCCCTTTTCTTTTTATTTAATTCTGTAAAACGAAAACTGTTTATTAATTCCTGTTGGTTTCATAACAATCAAGGCTTTTCAAGGTACCCAAACAATATTTTGCATTTTCAAGGTGTTGACAGAACAATTCATTTTTCAAGGCTTTCAAGATGTCTACAGATTCTGATTAGCAGAAGTTCCGAAACGCAAGTTTGTGTGCTTTTGTCATCAAGGCTAACTTATGGAAATTGTGCAGTAATAGTTGCTAGCTTACTCTGGAAATGGTTAATGGTCGATCAACTATCAAAACTCATTCCTGTGAATGTGCAAGAGTTTGTTGGCATAACTGATATCAACACCATTCATTTGATGGCTTGAAGCCTACATTTCACCTAAAGCTATACAGAACACAACACTTGAACTAACCTAGCCAAAATGAGGGATAATCTCTAAATAATAACGGGTGAATTCATTTTCACTTTCCTAACAGAAGGCAAAGTTTACATTATTTTTAGCAACTTAATCTCCCATTTCATTTGGTATCGTGATCCCAGTTTCCGTGCAATTTAAATCACATGACTCTATATCCTCACATCATTTATATTTGATGATTACATAGAAGTGGACTGCC